>DWDT01002722.1:0-13298 GCA_018245595.1 Microceris scylla | reverse complement strand
TCTGGCACTCCGTGCTCTGCCCCGTAAGGAATTTGGCGCGGAGATACACATTTATGTAATTTAGACTGCCTTGTTGTTCGTGTTGTAAAATCCCGGGTTCGATTCCCGAGTCGAACACTACAAAATTTTCTAATTTAGATTTTCTAGTAATGGTTCGGGGTGTGGACATGTGCCCGATGCATAGCAATAGGCTTACCGCCTATTCCATAGTGGGATGTAAACTTAACCGGTGAAACGTGGGAGTGTTCTGCATTCCTCTGCGTACCTCTACGGGAATTACAGATTTGAAGTTACGTTATGTAATATATATTTATATTCGTCTTATTCGAATCGAGTTACAGATGCGTTGATACTCCTGAGTACTAGGCAGCACACTATTAATACACACGTCCAATCAGCAAGCGCATCTTTAATCCAAACAGTTTATAAATAATAAATAATAATCGTCCCATTATAATTCCACAGTTGGAATACGGGTCTCCTCTCATATCGAGTAGGTTAAGGCCATAGTCTACCACGCTGGCCAAGTGCGGGTTGGCAGACATCACACACCTTAGAAAATATCAAACAGTTATGTTGAAGTATTTGAAACCCAATATTGAAATTTGAGCAGAGTTTGTCAAATCTAATCAGCAAAAGTGAACAGCAGTGATTTAGAGCAACCTTCAAATCTAGATCCAGGTCCATTAGAACGTTAGTACGTAACAACCCCATTGGGGGTGCTAAATTCACAATTGCCCGACGTACCCATTGTATACCTATTAACAATGTTAGCTATGCTAATGCGTTACTTGGGCAGCTATGTAAAATACATCAGGTGACGTCCGGGAAACTTTCCCGGGTGATTAACTTATGTGCTTCCGTTTAGGTGCAGTTTACTACGGATAAATTAGGATTTTCGAAAATAAATCTAGATGTTTTTTGCCAACAATTACGTTAAATTCGTTTTAATATTGAGGTCGTATGTAGAGTAGGTATTTTGTTTCTGTGCCAGCATGGTAGACTTTAGCACTGATTTTTTTAAATACCAAGTTCAAAAATAGAGCAATAATAGAGAGACCCCCCTAACTTATTGTAAATCATATGTCACTACTAATAAAATAATATGATATATGAAAATGGTAAATGGAGAGAAAAATCAAATAGTGCGACATAGATTTTATGAAAGGTGTCAGAAAATAGCTGACTCTTACATTATCGTCAGGTCGACGTTTTGCACAGATTAACCTTATGTTATGCCAAAAACCCCATTTCGTTCCGGTGGCTATGTACTTATAACGCATTAGTCGACGTCCGGTCGGCCTCATGAGGTGATTAAAAGGGTATACGGACCTACTGTGCCTATCCAAACATACCGGACTTTTTCTATCGCCCATAAGAATATTTCTTATCGAAAAATAATGCAATAAATTTCTGTATATCAACTGATACTTGTATTTAAATGTACGTAACTTCACGTCTGTAATCCCCGAAGAGGTAGGCAGAGAAATGCAGAATACTCCCACGTTTCACCAGTTACGTTTATGTCCCACTATGGAATAGGTGGTGAACCTATTGCTATGAATCGGGCACATATCAAGACTCCGAACCACTACTAGAAAATCTAAATTAGAAAATTTTGTAGTGTTCGACTCGGGAATCGAACTTGGGACCTCCCGATCGGCAGTCGCACTTGCAACCAACACGACCAACGATGCAGTCAAAACGAGGCAGTATGTACATATTTAAATATAGCTATTGTATTTAAAAGAGTTTAATTATCATTATTCAATTAGACGGTTTAAGTTAGATGTGATTTTGTTACTTACATTGTGACTGTTTATCTAAGTCATTGCTACTATTATTATAAACTCCAGTGCAATTCGGCCAGGACATTTATGCATTGTTGACGCCGTTTATGTGTCCGGCTTACAAGGCTAACATGTTTGGTGAAATTCCTTTCACTTCGCCTAAATAATAATAATAGAAAACTGAAATAAAATTGTATGAGAAATGTATATGAAAGTCTGGTTGAATTTTTTTCCATCCGTTGATTTTAGCTACCATAAATACTCGTATATGTTATAAATAAATAAAAATTGAGAATTACAATCAAATTTAATTCGATTCTTCACAAGTCACATTCAATTTTATACCCTCTCCTTCTCTCTCCTGCTAATCACTTGTAATTTTATATCCGGACAGACCAATATGTATTCAATGTAAGTATCCAACTATGCCGTAAAATAAGCTTAGCCGCTAATTCCCCCGTCCTCCACATGGGCTCTTGTGACTGTTATTTTCACGGAACATAATCTGCCGATTTATCATTCCCTATCAGCTAAATCTACCCCCCGTCACTGTTTTTGTGGGGCGTGTGTCGTGGGAAATCTGTGGTAACTACGTCATATGTGTCGTGCGTGTTCATAAAAATGTACAGAACGAATTTCTGTGTACAATGTATCAGTATAAAGACAAGAGCCATGCATGTAACGAATCCTAATATTAAGTAATATTATATATTATGTATCTTCGCGCGAAGTCCCTCACGGGGTGGGTAGGGAACGCGGCGTACCAAATATCCCTATCCTTGCAGATCTGTTGTTCTTCTTCCACATTCATCAATCTCTTCTTACATGTACTCCGGTTTCGGAGACTTAACTAATATTTAGGCGGCAAAATCTAAGATCAGCCGTTAAAGTTTTGGCTGAAACGTGTGGCTGTTATTTAAAGAATAACGCGAAGTAACAACGCCTGTTACAATAACTGACTATTTCATTCTGGGCATCATAACTATACGCAAGTATTGCTGCCTAACAGCAACATAAGGAGCAGTGTAAGTAATTCCGCGCGTAATTGCTCCTTAAGACTATATTTTTTCAAATTGTTCGTACGTAATTGGTTCTGCTACATTTCATAGCTAAGTTGTCGGATTTTAAGAGGGGGTGATATCGCACGGGTAACAAAATCCAGCTTGGATTTCCGCCTCGACAAGAAAGTGGATTGCGTCTATGAATAACTTACTAAGCATGAATAAATATTTATCAGCTTTGTAATACCTCTCTAATAAGTACTTTGTATTATAATTTACTGTTTATGATTTTCATGGGGTGTTTTACATACTCGTATATTATTAAATTACACGCGGTTGCCCAAGATAGTACTAAACCTACAACCACTTCCAACGTGAAGCAATTGTTTTAAAATAAATTGACTTTCGTTTCAAAAGGTGTATAGGTGTATGTCTACTGCAGGCATCTCAGTCCCATAGATTATCTATGCGTTTGTAAGGTATATGGCCTGTGAATAGGACCGATATTAATACTGACAATTTCATTTCATAGTTATAGTGTTATGATCTCCATACGTAGGAGCTCAAGTGCTTAAAACTGCTATCCAACCATTTGCATTTTTTCATGTAAAAGCAAAACTGAACGTATTGATTCATTTCTGTTCTTTTCCTAGTAGTTTCACTATATGTATATCTATATCGTAGTGAGAATTACTCATTTCAGTAATATTATTTCCTCCTTGTCGAATAACAATAATTTATTTCTAAAAAATTTTTTGAAAGACACGGTTTTGGCATAGCAGTGGCAAAACTACATGCATACAACATGTTTTTAAGTACGATGTGGCATGATCTAACATAGACGATATTGTTAAGCGATCACTGCAGACCGAAGCCATGTGTATCTTATGTCAGATTACACTGCAGTATAACTTGGAATCAGCGAAACATTTTGTGTTTTCTAAAGACGGATATTCTACATTATCAGCCTCACTGATATGTTGTACTTTATATCGACTTTTCGTATGATCACTTTATACACTTAAGAGTCGCTTCCTTCGATTCGCTTAGTGTTACTCGCTTACAAGGAAGCAAGTCCCTATAACTGTTCTCGCATTTCAGACCGCATCTGCTGAAGCCGAGACATCTGCGGCGGGTTCAGAACAGATAACGTTTCTGTATGCGGTTTAATATTCAACTGTCACATTTTGAATAAGAATTTTAATATGAATTTTAAATTATTGTGATTGATAGTTTGTAAACGTAAAATAAAACTGTGCGAAGATAAAATCTGCTCTAGAATTCCTTTTTGAAAATAAGTACATGCTTGTCTGAAGTACGCTTGGGATTTAAAAAAACTAGTGTCTGAAGTTTATTGCGGCAAAACTGAAGATGGACACTTTCATACGGTTATGCAGCGGTAATGGATGTTGTATTTTGATTTAATATCTATGGAATTTCGTAATATTTATTTCAATATTTAATGATTAATAAAATATTTTGCTTTTTCACTATTGTAGTGCAAGTTGTTAAAATTTTTCTATTTATTTAGTCATTGTCCATAATAAAATTTCCCTCTGATGAAATCTAAATGAATGATAAAATTTATTACCGAATTCGAAATTTATGATATATTTCACGATGAAACATAATTAATTGACATGATAAAATATGAAAAATAATTCCGAGAAGAACTATACTAAAACTAGAACGATAGATACGAATTTCGAAGAAAAAACGATATAGTGATAGATTGTTTAGACGCTTTTCATTCCTAGAAAGCCCCAAAGGAAAACTGTAGGTACCTACATTTTTATCTACGCTCAGCGAAACGGCTTGTATTTGTTAATTTGATATATTTTAAATTGGATTAGATTTACTAAAAGCAAGAAAAAGTGAATAATAATTTTTGAATCATAATAATAATAATCGATCCAAATTCCATTGTTGGAATTTTTAATGAACATTTAATACCAGGTAATTAAGAATATAGGTATGGTGGACAAATTAAATAAATGATAATGATATATATCAACTTGAAGATCTAATTTCTAAATTAATTAACTGATGAATGTGGGATTATTTAATATCCATCTATCATGAAAACGTATCTATGTATTTATCATGCAAATGTAGTTAGGCACTCTTAATAGAAAAAAATTGTGTAGCACAAAACTTAATTCACGAAACATTTTTCCTATTTTCGTTTCTTTTGTTACTTGTAGCAATATAATATTACAAAGTAAAAAAAAAACGTAACTTCACGCCTGTAATACCCGAAGAGGTGGGCAGAGGAGTGTAGAACACTCCCACGTTTCACCGGTTACGTTTACGTCCCACTATGAAATAGGTGGTGAGGCTATTGCCATGCATCGGGCACATATCCAGACTCCGAACAACTACTAGAAATAATTTCTAATATTACAAAGTAGCTCTTTTATATTCATGAATAGTTACAAATCTATTTACAGTCGTGTATATTACTTTACGTAAATGTAACCTCCTGTTTTCTCTACTACACGATTTCTTGGAAAACTGTTCCACGTAATCTTTTATAAGAAGACTTATTTCCAACACATAGATAACCGAACGCGTGGGGAGGTTCCCGAAACTGTTACACAATACGCTCACCGCGACTGTAAAAGATATGATACGCAGATATCTTTTCTTTAAATTGAAACTGATTATTTATTTTCGGAGTTTCGACGTTACAGATGCCATATTTGAACAAGGGCACAGGTAACTGTAATAGAGTATAAATATATATGTATGTAATATAAATGTTTATAATAATGTAATATAATGTAAAATAAATGTAACATTTTATCAAATAGTTGTAATTTTATCAATATTGTTGTACTATTCAATGCTTTAGGGCACTTAACGTCCGAAAATTGAACAAATTTTAATAAATTTTAATAAATTTAAGTTTAATGATTCTAAGAATGAAGACTCTAAGCATACATTGATTTAATTTCTTTTATTTTAATTTCACTGTAATTAAATACGACTTAATTGTTATCTTTAATTTAAAAATTATTGCAGATATATTTTTTAAAGATTTTATTAAATATTGCAAAATATATTTTTTATTAATTGCCGTTTCATTTATTGGAATTATATATACAATTTTTTAAATGTTAGTAGAGACTACAAAAAACTGATAACTAAAAATTATAAAATTTTAAATTTTAAATTATAATACTATAATAAAAACTTGTACAAGAACGAGGCGACATTTCATCTTCTACAAATCGCAGAGGATTTCATCTCTATCAGAAATGGCACTTAACAAAACTTAAATTGCACACCTCAATTATCCATAAAAATAAATGTAGTATTTTTATCTCATTTCTACGGTCTAGCTTTCGAGATGAGCGCTTCTAAATTTGTTCTTTCTGAGCACCTTATACCACCTTCATTTAAAGCAATCACCGTTAATGTAATGACGAGAGTAAATAGGCACTTTCTAGCACTTACTATACAAGCGTGGTACATCCTAGACTGCATCTCACTTGCCATCAGGTGAGGTTGTACTTAGACACGAGCCCATTACTAAATAAAAATATGTTATAAACTTCAATGTGGAGGTACAAAGCTTCTCATTTTTCTCTTATTTTCTGTCCATTGATATTACAATCACATTAAGCGTTATCTCTTCTCGACTCTCTTATTAGTCATATTTCAAGAGAATATCTATCAAACAGATTCTTCATCATCATCAACATCATTGTCGGCCTACTCCCATCCACTGCTGGACAGTCTCTCCGATAGCACGCCACTGAGCTCGATCTTCATCTCAAATAGATTCGTTATGTATGTATGTATATGTATATGTGTTTATTGAAATCAAATAGATTTCAATAAATACAAGATAGAAAAAAGCATGTGTAATACAACAATCAAAAAACTTCCATTTATAAATGTTTGCTTTCGTTGATAATATAAATAAAACATTTTCATTAATCCTATGTCAAGTATCCAGACATTGCCGATAGTATCGCTAAAAAAATCTTACAGCGGAGTAATAATGAGCAGAGCAATTTAATTGTTCTAATTAGAACAATTAAATTGCTCTGCTCATTATTAAACTAAAATAAAAATTATCTCTTAATCAAGAGATAATTTTTATTTCAGTTTACTTTTTTTAATAGAGATGTTATTCGTAACTTGTGAAACGTGGGAGTGTCTTACACTCCTCTGTCTACCCCTTCGGGAATTACAGGCGTAATGTCACGAGATCTTAAGTAGGTGAGGTATTATCATCATCGAGTTAAAATATTATGTAAAAGATGATCACTATGTGGGTATTTTTAAACACAGAAAGCGTAGGGTTTTAAAAATTAATCCCTACTACATTGAAAAATATCAATGTATATAAATGTTCTATTTTCACTAACAGTATCCGTTTTTCATATCATAAAAACATTTACTAACATGAATAACTTCTCAAATAATAATGAATTTGACAGCTATGGTGTAGTCGTATATTCAATTTAATAAAATTATTTATGTAAAAACCGTTACAAACAATTTATTCGAAATGCTTCTCAAGATTCTTGATTACTATTGTAAAACGCTGTGGGCAAAATACACCCGTGTTTTTATTAAGCGAATTATCAATCTTATAGTGGGGAAAAGTTTAATACATCGTTCCATTCTTTTTATAAACTTACCTACTACTCATATCAGTAAAAATTAAACGACATAATTGAATAAATTTAAGCTTCATAATCGAATAAAATTAAGCTCAATTTAAGCTGAATTTAAACAAGAAATAATATTTGAATAATAACAAATTTTTGACCATTTAAAATTACATTATAATTCCGTCTTTTCTCCGCTGAAGGTGCGTTAACGACAATATAATTGTTTAAATTAAATCCGATTACAGTAATTACGATACACCGCTTAAGAGTTCATTTCTAATTGTTCCTTTATTCCCTTAACTTCCTTAAATTAATTGAATTAAATTTATATAACCCGTTTACGCTCCGACTTTATTATGAGACAACAGTTTCAGCGTAATTAGAATCTTATTTACGCTAAATAGCTTCAATATAATACAAATAACCCTCTTTCTGTAAATCATATATCTGGATTCGTTAATAAACATTTTCTCAGTGAAAAGTAATATAATATTTATGTGTATATATAATGTATGTACCTATATAATGAAAAGTATCCATTAAATTGCTTGGTACGTCTAAGTAAGAACTTAAAGTACTATTCCAAATAGGACGACATTAATTTAAAAAATGAGTCCTTTAACTTTCTTAAATAACTTCATAATTTCCAACGTTAACATAACAAATTAAAGATTTAATTGGGTGCGTTGGGATATTTTATACTGTGACATAAAGTGGTATTTCTACTACAATATATGTACATAAATGTTATGCCGTTATTCTTGGTTTTTTTTGTCACATATAGGTAAATAAAAATATTTTAGTCACGATAAAACCGAAGGAAATCTGCCGATATAAAACATATTATTACAAATAATATACACCTGTATAATATCCAGGATAAAATAAAATTAATTAAGCCGAACTACAAATGAAAGAAACATACTTATTACATATGAAAAAAAATGCACCTGTAACGCAATTTCTGTCATTAATACCGGAGTTTTATATTATATTATACCTACCTTAAAGTTCAAATAAGTTTATTGTAAATAACTTCTCATGTATATAAACTAACTTAAAAAATATAATTACAACAATATTGCAAAAAATCACACTCAATGAAAAAAAAAACAAAAGTTTACTTACAAGTATGAAAACAAATTCAGAATCCGAATATTCAATTTATACTGTCCAACACAAAAGTCACACAACACACAAATAAATTATATTCCAACACGAGGTTATACCGCTCAAGTTTCTCTACAGAGAATATTTCAGCGTTCGCGCAACACGTGCACTGCGCCCGCCGTCCGAAACACAACTGACTGAAATATCGTTCTACGCGTCGCCGATACGTCATTATACCTACGACTAACGAGTGAGAACCTGTTCTATCAACCCTTAAAGGAAATTACATGGGTTCAGACGTTCCATTAAACAGAATGTTAGTGACGCATACTTACAATAATTTAATTGTTACTCGTACATCACGAATGTAATGTAACGCGTGTATCACGAATGTAATGTATCGTTAATAGGTACATTACAATTACATACGCTTTTATACTATTTATGTGACATCAGTAATTAAATAATGTAAATGAAGCGCAGTGGTTTTATTTAATGGTCAATATGAGTAATACTGCGAAATAGCCTATCGTAAAACTTTTAATTAATAGTATTATAAAGGTGTTACCTATGTTAATAATCCTATTTAAATGCGTTTATTACCCTACGATTCAGAGCTCGCATTAAATGTTTTATTGGCATTTTATAGTATTTGCAATGTTATTTTAGCAAATTTAAATTTCATGTTAAAAGTCTTTTCTAGAGTTACTGATGTTGGAGACAGAAATATAAAGGCGTGCCTGAAATTTAGCAATATATATATTATTATATCATCACCCCAGGACCCTTACGAGGTAGGTAAAGTGTACTGAGTGCCAAGCATCTCTCTTCTTGCAAATCTGACGTGCTTTTTCGACATTCATCACTCCCTTCAAATAGGCACGGGATTTTCAGATATGCTATAATATAATTCCTTATAATATATGACCATCTTCCCCCTTTCCTCGTTGCCACATTTCACTGATGACGTCAAAGTGTTAACTCTTAGCTAATATGATTACGAACACAGAAATTGATTCTACATTAAGGGTTCATAGTTCTGACGCGGTGTCACATCGCAAACATTTATCAAATGTAATTATATAATTTTCGTGCCTCTCAGTGCAATTTGAACAGATGACACGTAAATTGGCAGTAACGATAATTACCAGGAGGCTTTCAGGGTTGTTTAGTTCTGTAACAAAGTTATATATGTATCTATTACTATGTTAAGACACGCCTTACGCCTGTAATCGCCAAGGGGGAAGCAGGAAGGTGTGTCTGCCTACATACCCCTACACTCTAGTCGTGATACGAGAATTTTTCACAATAATGAAATACCTATTTAGTCATTCCCTAGTATCTTCATAATGATACGTGACTCTACCGACCATCTCAGCGAATGTCCGTACCTAACAATGACTACTCTGAAAAGGATCTTTCCTTCTACATATTTTCGTCTGCTTGAAGCTTGGATAACAGTGTGAACTCTCTTAAATGTGATGTAGTTCCTTAATTGTTACCCCTATACACAAACATCATTTTTCCAACAATTTTCCATGAATACCGTAAATAACAACATAATTATCCCATTTGTATTAAATGTTTCGTGAGTGTTTATACATATGATTATAAATGTACCGGCTTAACTCACGTACGTTTTTCGCCTCTCCGCCGCGACCTCGCTGCAAACGGAGCTCATGAGGAAGGACCTCGTAAAGGTCCGAAACTAGTCGGGCCATACCGAAAAACGCACGTGAGTTAAGCCGGTACATTTATAATCATAATTATCCCATTTCATATTTACCTTTTATACCCATTTACCAGCTTGTTTCAATAAAACTACCATAAACGTATGTCGCATTAGTAAAGCACTTTCCTTAACTTGCGTTTTTACACAGACATTACTTTGGCGGGCGCCTCGTTTGACTTAATTACGTTTATTTGGCTCGGTCCCCGGTCTGCCGGTTTTATTCCTACAATGTCAAGTGTTACTAACGAACATATATTATTATTTATCTTGTTTTTGCATTGTAACTATTCATAGTCGTTAGGTTATATAAAGTTTTTGTTAACTGCTTCAGCTAATTCATTGGTTTTGGTAATAGTTATATGCTCATGATCTTAAACGTATTTTATGACCTAATGAAATGCTAGTGATAGCGTATTGGTTTATACTTTCGTCTCTCACTTCGAGGGGTTTGGGTTCAAATTCATGGCGCGCACCTCTCTACAAAAATGTGCGTTTTAAGTTTAAATGTAACTTGCTATAACTGTAAAGGAAACCATCGTGCGGAAACTGACACACCTTCGAATTACCAAAAAACAATTTTCTAAGACGTGAAATATGCCAAACTGTATTTGCCTAGCGTGGCAGACTATGACCTTAACTCTCTCACCCTGAAAAGCCACATGTTCCAATGGTAGAATGATAAACAGGATCGGAAAAGATGTCTTAGTCTCCAGAAGCATCCAGAAGAATTAAAAAGCGAAATTCAAATTCCATAATATAGTATGTAGTCGCTTTTTTTAAAGTATATTATTTTCGCTGGCGCTTCGTTTGAATTAATTACACTTATTTAACTTCTTGGTCTATTTTAAACGTTCTAGTGGAATAATTAATTGTTGTTAATGATTATTAATCACTAATTGTTTTAACGAATATATCAGTGTTGTGATATTGCTATGGTGGCATATTATTGCTATTAATTTCTTTGTGTCTACCACATCGGACCCTTACCCTGGACTGAAGGACAGTAAATGCCGCATCAAGTCCGATCTTCGTAACCTACGAGAAGTTTTTGGATAAGAAATAAGAAGAAAGTAAACGTTATATGACTGTGCCAGTGCCGTTGTGTAATTTTATTTTTTGTGTAAATAATACTGGAATATTTTCTTCTTTAAATATATTCGTAGACATACTTTAGGGCGCCCTCAGACCTATTCGACCGATTAAATCAGAAGAACAGGCGATAGAGACTAGACGAGATCATCCTATAATAATAGTGGCATACTTTGGGAGTCGAACAATAAATACTGCTATGATGTTGATGAAAATAATGTATTTATATACCATGTACTTTTGTATCTTATTTCAGTAGAAAAATATTTTTGATATTCTAGTATCTCTTGATTTCGTTCTGTGGTCAATCATGTTAGGAAGTCCTAATTTACTTCATTATTCAGATTTTATGGCTTGTTAGGTTCAACGATTAATGTTTTTCACTGACGAGCCGTTAGTAAGGACTACGAATCCCACCCAGGACCAATATATATGTATTAAGAATCACTATTTGTTCTGGGTCTAGGTCAAATTAACTGTATAACTATATGCTTAGAAATGTATTATAATGTATTGACTGTTCTTTATTATACCACAGGCTTCGCTTAGTTTCGAATCAGATGGTTGTATGTGAAATTGTTTTAAAGAATTGGCTGAAGATTTATCGGATAATTGATTAACTTTTAAATCATTTTGATGCTTAATACATTGCTGTATAAAATGCAATATCACGCCTGTAATACCCGAAGGGGTTGGTGGAGTGCAGTGATTGGAGTGAACCAACATTTCAGCAGTTACGTTTACGTTCCTGTGATCACAAGTATCACGATAGAGCCGGTTCATCATCATCATCATCATCAGCCTACTCCCGTCCACTGCTGGACATAGGCCTCTCCAATAGCACGCTATTAAGCTCGATCTTCAGCTCTTCGCATCCAACCACTGCCAGCCACTTTGCGTATACTTTGAGAGCCAGTTAAGCCGGTACATTTATAACCATATCACGAGAGAATGAAAACTAGAAGAGAAAATGTGTCATTAATGTGTTATTTGTCTAATAGTAAAACATTATTTAGTCTTAAATTGA
Organism: Microceris scylla; assembly: GCA_018245595.1. Classification (NCBI taxonomy): domain Eukaryota; kingdom Metazoa; phylum Arthropoda; class Insecta; order Lepidoptera; family Hesperiidae; genus Microceris; species Microceris scylla. Next base: position 921 of record DWDT01002722.1, on the reverse strand, counting down.
GTCGACGCCCCGTTTCACTTAATTACAGCAATTTAGGTAATCTCCTGCGTTAGTTTAACTCCTACAATCTTAAGTACATATTTCTCTAGGACAAATGTTTGTCCTGTTTTTGGAAGCGACCTCACGTGGGAGGTTATATACAACTGTATTTATTTGGAGGTGGTTATATTGTTTTAATAATGATATACCTGTTTGTATATTCGTACTATTAATGTTACAAATACGTAAAAGCATTACTACTTTAGGCTAAATTATTTCGCAGAGATAGTTCTTAGCTTTGATTTTGGATATAGGATGTTTAGTTAACTTAATTATAATTTTTATTTTACGTTTTTGTCCGTTTTAATAAAAAATAATGTATAATTTTTTCACTGGAGTAAATGAAAGTTTGAGTTTATTTATTATTAACCACCAGAAAATATACCAAATACACTACCAAAAGGTTAAAGCTTTAAATTGAATTCAAAGATTGAGTAAAAAAAAAAGTACACAATTACAAACATTGCTGATGGGGGAGTCAAAACTGTCCAAAACCGGTGCGCACGAAAGGACTGATGAACGTAGAAGAAGCACATGTCCGTAGAGATAGAGATATTTGACATTCCGTTGTTTCTGCGTACTGCGTGACGGTATCCGCGTAATGGCATAATAATAATAAAGTCATTTCTAAAATTTACAGTGTTTAATATGGACCATATTTTACTTTATACCAAAAACAGCAACGCGGTTTAAACTTCGCTTCGTAGTAAGTTGGATATAAATGTCCATCAGCTGCAGCGGCCTCGTCATCTGATAAAAAGTATTTTAATGACAATAATAAAGCGTGTTTCATTTATAAATTTCCATTTATGTATAACTAGCCGGTACCCGCCCGCTCCGCTGGACGTAAAATAATTGAATTAAACTTGGGTTCATGTTATT
>DWDT01002721.1:0-13300 GCA_018245595.1 Microceris scylla | reverse complement strand
TTTTATTTTACTAAATACAATGTAAGTATTCAAAAGAGAATAATTCGTAATGACTGAGTAATATACCTTTTTTTGCTACAGAGGAAGTGTTCCTGTCTAACAACGCTTTATGGTTTTCCGACAATGGCCAGAGAATGGCCTTCGCGACATTCGACGACACCAACGTGAGAGTGATGAAAGTTCCTCACTTCGGAGTGCCCGGTTCCGTAGATTACCAGTACACTCAGCATCATGAGATCCGCTATCCTAAGGTAAGATTAGATTTACCCAATTGTTTTTTTTGTTTTGAAAAAAAAAACAACGCCTTTTATTTATACCACTTCATATCATATTCAGTATTATTTTATCCCATCAAAATATATTTCAAAAAATATTTTATCATAGTAGTTCATAAATAAGTAGGTGAGCAATACTTATTCTTGAATTAATAAAAGTATTTTTTTTAAATATTTTAGTATCTAAGTAGTGCAGTGAACTATTAAGATACAACAAAGGTATGCCCGAATACTATTGGCCTTTACATTATATTCACGTGAGTGAAAGTATGCAGAGAACAGGTCTGGCGCAGTGCCCATTGCAGGGGCACAGAACGTTTGGAAGGTTACAATCCAGCATTAGTGGAAAGACTTCTTAATTATATTTAATTCAAAATTTGATTGTATTAACATTTGCAAGTTCGTTTGTGTTTTTGAAACTAAATAATTTATAATTATAATAGTAATAGTGAAACGATAATTAAGCGAATATTATTAAATAGAAATTATTAAATAGAAATTATTTAGAAATAATTAAATAGAAATTATTTAGAAATAATTAAATAGAAATTATTAAAAAATTAAAACACAAAATGATGATTTAAATATATATAAGTTTGTTCTTGCATATTTTTATATTAATAGACAAATATGTTATATATTAATATGATCAGTATTTAACAAGCAATTGATGAATACTTTTATCTCAAAATGAATTAAGCCATATTTTGAAATTGAACATTATTGAGAATAAGTTCAATGCTCAATCAATCAACAGACAATCAATGGCCAGTCTTAGGTACCAGCAAATATTGTTTAAAGAAGAACTAGCAGTTAAATCGATAATATCACCGGGAAACGTTCCTTTTGTTGTGATTAAATAACTATTATTATAATTAACTACGTGTATTTAAAGACACGGCATTTTTATGTATTGTTCTTTCTGCTGACATTACAAAACGAGTATTGCGTTTGATTCATTATGAGAATATATCCGTTACATTAGTGTTACAAACAGAAAACTCGTTACATTAATTATCGGGACATCTCTTGTCGAACGGCTAAAGAATGCTTTGTTCGAATCAATGGAGCCACAGTACTGGATATTTGTAAATAGCCATAGACAGTACATTGTGGAGTATAATTGTAGATTTACGGATAATTTATATCAAGACTGTAGAGTTGGTCATGACGACTTTTGACATCGAACAATGTTATGGTTCGACTGTTGAATATTAATCTCTTTTTATGATAAGGAGAGTTAAGGCTTATGTGGCAACGCTGATCATTGCGGATTGATTAACTTACATACTGGAACTCTCTAGAATGTGCAGGTTTCTTTTCGATGTTTTACCACACTGGTAGGTACTGTAACTGGAATTTAGTTTGGAGATACACATCATTTTGTTAAATACAAGGAGGTGAGCATTAGGATTAAGAACCTAGAAACCCTGGCGCAGGAGACTCAATAAACGACTGGACCGACACTCCTCTCAGTGAAATTAATTATTAACACTAGAATCGAAATGGCATGTAAGAACTTTGTAGCAAGTTCGGATAATGTGTACTGAAATATTTATACCGGACTCAGTGTTCCTCTCACTTCAGGTCTGAATATTTGTCTGAATTTAGTGAGTATCCATCAGCATATTGGCTGCACTTTTCCAAACCTGGACGCAAAATTCAACGTCCAAAGAATATTATAGTATTATATTTGTAACGTAAATAGATAATACGAGTATACTCATATATTTTGCAATCAATTAAAAACCAATTTTGTCCATTAAACATTTTCTTAGTAGTTTAAGAAATGGAAAAGACAATGCCCGATTCGCGCCAATCATCCGCAATAACAATGTCCAAGCTCAATAAAAATCTATGACGGAAAAAGAAATGTATCCAATTCGGAATAAAAGGATTGTACATGAGTGCCGTGAAGCATACTAGTCATATCTTGCGCCAGTGAGCTTCGTATTAGGCGGTGCTCACAGTGAATTATCAACGTTTTGTGTCATTAAAATTATTTTTTTTTAATTTTAAGTTTTTATTACTGCTACCTTATTACGGGTTTTATGGACCCTCTCATACTGGAAAAAGACATCTGTCGAACGGTGAAATGTTAATAGAAGATTGATGAAGATATGTGCCACATAAATTGAACTCACACATAAATATGTAGATTAATTCTTCAAATTGTTACGAATTAAGTATCGCATTGTTACAAAGTTTATACCATTTTTTTAAAACGAGGAAATCTGTTCTTTTTCCTCAACGTGTTGAGGTTGAGTACCTCGTATGAGACTATAGACGACGATGTTCGCTTAGGTCACACAGCCGGTTAATAAAAATTTTATTACGCTTATTATAACATTTGCTTTATTGAGGAAAGTCAAAAACTCAGGTTTGCGGGTTAACATGTAAAACGTATGTTAAAACGTATGTGAGATAAAGTTCGATTGAGATCTTTAGTTCCCCAGGATCCCCAGCATAACTCATTGTATGATCCAGCTTATTAAAAACTAATTTGACTCTGTCGATTACCGACCAAATCGTTTGATTGTCAAAACAATTAGATACAATAGGATAATAATGCATTAATTGCTTCAGGAAGGAAATGCTCTTTAAATCACACTGTACCAACCTTGTTCTTACTCACTCATTGAGTATTATAGGAATCTGAGGTAATACGAAGTACCCGAATTTGGACTTTCGAGTTATAGAGAATTCTTTGCTTATAAATACAGTTTGCAAAAAGTTTCTATTGGTATTAATTATAAGTTATTATTTACAATGTTAAATAAACATTTCCAATGTATCGCAATGATGTGAGTTCAAGACTACCATTTGTTTATCGCTCGCTTACTTTAATACATCTGAAGTCTTAAACATACTCGTTTATATTTATGTACACTATTATTAGTAGTGCGAGATTCATTATAATTATACCTCGTTTTTATGCTTAATTGATTGAGGTAATGCTATGATTCAATATCTTGTACATATTGTGTGCACACGCCCTTATTTCCGGTGTCCCGAATATTGTTTCGGACGTGACAAGTGATCGCTCACTGAAATTGGTTATCGATTTGGGCTGTGTTTGCACACATGCTTATAGAGCTGTCCAAATCCCATTTTTCGATTAGACGGTGTTTTGTTTTGTGTACTAGGTACACGTATAGACAAAAATACTTGGTGTTTTGGTTTTCCATAGCAACGCCGTTATAATTCTTATAGAGTGAGAAATTTGCTGTCACGCAATTTAAATATCTACGTTTTTCTAAAAATTAGAGTCATTTTGTTAATCATAAATACCGTATGAAAAGCACAAGTTCCAATATCGTTTTTGTCTAAAGACAATCATCAACTTCTCCCTTGTTACAGTCTGGCACTACCAATCCCACGGTGAGCGTGACTTTGCGCAACCTGGGCTCCGGCGCGCAGACCGTGTACAACGCGCCTACGAATCTGGACCAGTGAGTTACTACATATTTTACTCAAATGTACAAATGTCAATGAACAATGAAAATTAAACAGGTTCACCTCAGCACTGGCCACATTCTAAGTCGTCGTTTCACCACGGTGGGGTTCTTGCACCAGTAATCTTACAAAATGAAACTTTTTGTTGATATTTGATTAAAGTTTATTTTGTTAAGCCGAACGCAGGGCGTGATGGCGCACATTACAGAAGCCCTATGTCGATCAGTGGACTGAGATAGGCTGATGACGACGAAGTTATTTTTGTAATTTTACGTTAATGATATGAGATTTAATTACGATACAATTAAATAATGGATGTACGGACGTCCAGTGTTTAACATGGAAGATTTATTTGACTGAAAATGACTAGCATGGCTAACATACTCGTAAATGTATAAAGATTTATTATTGCTAATGATATTTTAATTGATTTTTATTGGTCCATGTTACATGTCGCTGGTAAACAAAACCATCCTCTTTGTTATCCCAGCAGTTTATAACTAACAGAAGCTTAGTTTTCAATTATTCATCCAGATTGTCTACTAGGCCTACTTCACCTTCCAAATGAGGTCAGTGGCAAATTTAATTGAGAATAAATATTGTAATATTTCAGCATCATCAGTCTTTGCAGGTCCACTACTGGAAATGGCTACCGCTAATCGGCGCACCTAATAAAAACCGGTAATATTTATTTATCATTAATAATTTAAAAGATAATAACGTTTTTTAGGCCAATCCTGAAGAGTGTAACCTTCGTTGGAAACGAGCGTATTGCGGTGATGTGGACGAACCGGGTTCAGACTACACTCAGTGTTTTACTTTGCATTGAGGGACAAACCAACTGTAATCAGGTACCATCACGTGTCTTTTAAAATTTTCTTATGTAAAGACTAGCAAATGAATGATTAGTTACCAGAAATGGCTGTTACCACCCAGAGACAACTGCCACCAACTTCAAACAGTAGGAAAGGACTGTTAGTGTCAGTGAGTTCGGTCATTATTAAGCCATTTTATTGATAACGATTCGTTAATGGAACGTTTTGCGTGTCTCAACCCTCATTGTAACTGTTGTTGCATTTGTAATGTTACCTTATAATGCATATATTTGAAAGGCAAAATAGGAGGCATTCACTGAAGTATGCTGCACAAATTCCATTTTAAATGACAATGATAATATTTTTTTATCTAATAACGTCATGTTTTGTTTACAGATATTCACATACACTGAAAACAACGGCTGGATTGACAACATACCGCTCGTATTCAATGAGCAAGGGAACGCATTTATCACCATCTTACCACAAGTGAGTCACATTATTAGAACTCAATGGTGCCGGTTATTTTAAACAGCCATCCATTAAATTAGGTACATGCTTTAAAGAGGATATTTAAACGTGAAAAGAACGATATTCAGTAATTGGCTATTAATTAATAATAAAACAGTTAATTAATAAAATAGAATTATATTTTCGAATTGTATCGAATTCGGATTTTGAATTTGGAATCGATTCGAATTCGAATTTCTAATCGTATCGAATTAAGAATATTTGTGGTTTCAATCTTTTCAGGCAGTATCCGGAGTTCTGTACAAACAGATAATCCAAGTCAGCGACTCCAATGCCAACTTGTGGACAGCGGCTGGTCGCACCAACACAGCACACACTGTTGGCGAGATTATACAGTGGACTTCTGACAATGTCATGTTAGTGTCAAATAGTTTGTTATAATTTACTATGAAATTTTTCGTATGTATCTATACTTAAAAACTTTATACAGACTTTATAAATATATGCTTTCTCGAGAAAGCTGGCCTAGTTTCTACTCCAGCTAAACTAGTAGATCGCGGCGAAGTCGAATCCTGAAGAATTATAAATGTGTCTAAAAATAAACATATATGTAGGTATATAATTAACTGAAGTAAAATAATGAAAGGCATTACAATGTAATAATGCACACGGTTATTGATGTTGACAAAAATTCATTGAAATACATTCTAAGTTACCTTCTCTTATCGTGTTATAACAATAATTTTGTACCACAGTGTATTTGTCTCTGTTCTAACAGTAAAATTGTCTCTTATCAGGTTGTAAGGTAAAGGTACTTTAAAACAAAACAAATCAAAACCCTATTCATGTCCAAACAGTTGGTACAAAGCGACGCACGTGAATGACACCGCAGAACAACACATATACACAGTGAATGCAGCTGGTGAGGTGTCCTGCTTCACCTGTGACATCGTGCGACCTGACGGCGGCAGCTGTTTGTACAACGACGCCACCGTCAGCACTGGGGGCTCGCGCCTAAGCATCAACTGCGCCGGGCCCAACATACCGCAGATATTCATCTACGATCTTGTGAGTATTGATCATACTCTGAAAGATATGTGCCCATACATTATTCTCTATTAGTGAACATATCAATGAAACTTTTATATCAATCAGCAAAACTTCATATACGACTGTTTCTTTTTGCAGAACGGCACCCAAGTTTTCACATGGGATGGCAACCAAGAAATCGCATCTCTTGTCGACGGTCGAGCGATACCGAATACTATCCGTATGACGGTACCGCTGGAGGACGGTCTGTTTGAAGCTGATGTTAATATCCAAGTGCCAGATGACTATGAAAGAAGAACGAACGTACCTCTCTTAGTATATGTGTAAGAATGATGTGTTTTTTCTGCTTGATACAGCTGATGTACATACGTACAAGCTTACGCGCACGCACACAGGGGCACAGACTCGCAAACACACGACACCACACAAACGTACACGCACACACACATGCAGACGCTTACGCTTACGCACGCCGACAGCGCTTAAGCAAGTATTGTAATCTAAATACATAATGATTTCTTTTGGATATTATTTGACTGGCCTGTTCATCCAGTAGTTAGTAGTTCTGGCTGAATTAGGGGTTGCTGGGTTTGATCCCACAAATATTTGCGTGATAAGCAGGAATTTCCGTTGTTTAAGAGTATGTATTTAAAAATGAGCAGTAGAGACTCTACGTATTTTGGCTTTATATAGCCGAGTGAGTCTAATGATAACTAATTATTATTAATTTGCAGATACGGTGGACCTGATACTGCTCTTGTGACCAAACAGTGGAGCATCGACTGGGGTACGTCGCTAGTGAACCGTTGGGGTATCGCGGTCGCTCAGATCGATGGCCGCGGTTCTGGACTCCGTAACGTCGCAAACATGTTCGCCTTGAATCGTCGCTTGGGTTCCGTAGAGATTGAAGATCAAATAACTGTTACTAAGTACGTATAGCTTTAACGTAAATTCAAAAGTGTCTTTAACGAGTTTAAATTCTAGAGTATTTCTAACGAATAGGAGTCGTGTATTGGATTAAGTTTATAATAATAATTATTTTAATGTTTAAATAATAAAAAAAGGATACAACATCACTTTATTGGCGAAATATTGCTCTGTGTGAAGTGTGAAGTATTCTATGCGATCCTCTTAAACGGTAGTATACTCATATGTCATCGGCAATGATTTTGAATTATACCTACGTACCTACGCATTATATTATCATTGTATTTTTACTCAAAAAATTTATCACTGTCTCGTAAGTATTTTATAACCAATTACCTTCCGTTAACTAGAGGTGAACCGAGTTAACTTAAAGTGATGGATATCGGCAGGGCTCTGCAAGACAGGCTGCCGTGGCTGGACAGCAACCGCACGTGCATCTGGGGCTGGTCGTACGGCGGGTACGCGGCGTCGCTGGCGCTGGCGCGCGGCGGCGCCGTGTTCCGCTGCGCCGTCGCCGTCGCGCCCGTCGTCGACTGGCACTTCTATGGTAACCACTGTTTTGAAACCACCACCGACGTCACTCCCTTTCCCGTCGCAGCTGGGTACACTCCAGTCTAATAATACACCAATTAAGATTTCAAAAAATTAATATAATGATATTACTTAACGGGACACACGTTGGCGTATTTAGAATGAATTTGATTGAATTATTCACAAAAGTGTGTGTATGTTTTTTATTTATTTATTTAACAATTTAAACTTAAGTTTTTGTGAAATAAGTATTTCGTTACGCAAATAAATCTTTTAATGTTGCAAAGAAAATATTTTAAAATGTTCTTTGTAAAATGTAACAAAGTAGGTACATAATTAAAGATTTCCATATTCCTAAATAATACAAGACGCTCAAACATAAAAATTGTACAAATTTATTTATTATTTTAGACACCATCTACACGGAGAGATACTTGGACACGCCGCAGAACAACGCAGAAGCGTACAGCAACTCCTCGCTGTTGACTGAATCAGTTGTAAGTTCCACCGACATAGCACAGATGGCGCTTTTTCCAGTAGTTGCTTAAAAGCTTGTACCGATAAAAAGTAGAGTAATCATTGTAATTTGTATTAAATGTAGAATGTTTAAACTTGAGGAAACGAAGAAGATTAGATGTGCAAGAGTTACATGTGCAAAGCATTGGCTATGGTTTTGTTTTTTCCGTGTAGTCGTATGGTACCGAGAGACAGGTCATAGCTTTTTAAATAAAGAACGACAACTTTGGTAATGTCAATGGTAAAAAATGTCGCTGAATTTACAAAGTGTAAATAATATAACCATTAATAGACTTTTAGCAATTTTAAAAGCAGTTAAAATGAATGTTTGCGATTCGCCACACAGGTGGACGCGTTCCGCACAAAGCGCTACTTCCTCGTGCACGGCACCGCGGACGACAACGTGCACTACCAGCACGCCATGCTGCTGTCGCGGCTGCTGCAGCGACGCGATGTTTACTTCACACAGATGGTATTATTATTATTATCATATGATCATGTCATGTAAGGAGCACCGGGTGCGAAATAATATATCTTTGCAGATTTGATGTGCTTTGTGTATTCATCAAGCTCTTCTTAAGGCACGTCGATGGTATTTATTAGACAGATATTAATCGAAGGTCTTAAACGTAACTTGCTTATGCATTTTAATATTAAAACAAAACATTCGGAGAAATCGACAGATTCAGACTACCTTCCATTAATAAAAATTCAAATTTTATTTTAATTTAATTGACCTTACTGAAAAATTTCAGAAAGAAGTTAGAATTTAGTCCTAGCAATTTATACTGGCAATGGTTGCAATATCTATGTACCTAACAATATTGTGCTCGTAATGTAATTTAAAAAAAGTTTTGACAGTTTACCGGAACCACGTATCCGTGAACGTACCGGAAGTAAGAACGAACGAAACATCGGATGAAAGTTCTTTTATGTCAATTTGCTCATATTTTGTAATACGCTTACAGAGTTACACTGACGAAGATCACGGGCTGGTCGGCGTCAGGCCTCATCTCTACCACTCGTTAGAAAAGTTCCTACGAGAGAATATGCTATAAAGCACTAGCATAGTCGCTTTATCAATTCTTCGGTATCAGTTCAATGAAAGTATTGTAATTGTTCAAGTTTTAAATATATATACGAGATAGTTAATGACGTACACAATAATAATAATAGGTACATAACGAGTTCAACATTAGTATTTTAGTGGTAAAATTTCATAGTTTACATAAAAATACACTTATATGTAATATATACATATATATATCGGACGTTTATGATTTAAAGTTTAAAAGACTTATATTTTCTTTGTACCTGAATAGAGAAATCCATAAGAAAATGTCGTATATTTTCATGAATAATTGTAAGTATTTAATGTTACTTAATGTTGCCAAATGAAGCAGTCACAGGGTCGACGATAGAAAAATATATTATATTATATTTATCATTTGCTACGAAATGTAGATGGTACCTTACATTAGTGTAATTTTATTGTTGTTACCATAATATATTATGTATATGCATTGAAAATATGTATTTAACAATTACATTAATATATTACATATTTTATTTGTAAATATTTTATGTAAGTATTTGAGTACCACCAGTGTAATTAAATGTATTTTTACGATTTTTTGTTGTTATTTAAATCATCTTACAACCAACAACCCGTCAGCAACAAAACGGATTTTAAGAAAGTACAAGTCACACAATATGGCTTAGTTCTTTGATATTCTTTAATTTATTACTATTAATGTAACTTTAAATAAAAAAATCTTTTATATTATTAATACAACATTGCCGAAGAATTTGACCTTCCTTATTAATAAGTGTGTATTATAATCTTCACAGTTTTTTTTAAAAATGGATGTTAAATATTTTACCATTATTCCATTTTTCAATTAGAGTTACGAGATATTTTATAATTAATTTACTTTTATTTAAGTTTTTTAAACCGAAAATAAGAATTTAATGAAATGAGCAATATAGTAATCGGCCCCGCGAGGCCAATTCATAACTTAAAAACATATTTGTCTTCGCGAAATCTTTGTTTTAAATAAAAATTAATTTTGTCAATGTTAGTAGTAGCTAGGACATCTTTTAAGCGTCTGCATACTTTTAAGCATCTACTTTTTCTTCTTTGGTAATTGTAAGTAAATAAAACGTTTAAATTTCTTTCCAGTAATTGTGTGAATCAGCGTATATTAAAGCAACATTTTAATACCCAAGTATATCATAAAATCTACAAAATATACTAACAAAATAACTAGAACTAACAAAATAATATATTTTAACATTCACCATATAAATAGATACCTTATTTAATTGAAAAATTTGTTATTGTAAAGAATATTTATTTAATACATGATAATATTTTCTTATCCACAATTAATTTTATTTTGTCGCGAATCTGATATCCACAGAGGATGACACTTGAATTTTAAAATGATTCAGGGTGAAGCCTCCCTGGCTTGTGTTACGGTCAAGGTATTCTGATTCAACTGTAGATTGTATTACGAGTAAAATGGGACAGACAACGTCTGAAGATCATTTTGTATTTTAATTCGACCTTCATATTTTTCGAGTGCTCGATTATTTCTGAATTTTCTCTTTATTTTGGGAATAAATTATACCTATATAGTATAATAAACTTCTATGTATTGACCAATTACATATAAGTGTTACACAACTGAGCATAAAACTGATATATCGTGTTAACCAATTTCAAATGAACCAGAAGAAATGAGGCAATTACTGTTTTTGCTAATGCTTTAGTTTTGTACAAATTCGGAATTTAAAATATCTATTTCATTTTTTTTGGCATTATATTTGAGAACTTTCGAAGGTCGGCGTGGTTTAAATTCGCAAACCCTCCCTCTGTTCTACCCTGATAGCGTTCAGAGGAAAACATTTTTCCTTTAATTAGTTTAATCAATCATTTTCTTAGCAGTGCAATTTGCTGCGTGAAATGGATTTTTGGCTTTTTGAACAAATCAATTTGAGCGTGATTTAAATATGCTACCTCATCATATTGCTCAATTACGGATTGCCGTAGTTACGGATTTTAAAAAATTCTTTAAAGGTCTGTTTTAATTCTTGAATATCAATTACTTTTATGTAACCATAACAACCAGAACTGATTTTTAAACGTACTCTCTGAAGTACGAAAATGGTCGTGAAAATTGCTAGTAGTGGTCAACGAAGCGAGAGTCAACTACGTCCGGGAGTTACTTAAGTTAACAGCTTGCGACCTGAAACAGCGTACAGACTATCCGCCCTAAAAGTGGAACCGCTTTAAGCTATATAGTTCAAAAGACTGTTCTTAATGTATATTAAGGATCTTATCTTGGAATCAAAGTACCTACAGATTCACAACCCTTTTGACTTAATAGTCATTATGTCGATCCATGATGCAGAGGGTTCCGAATTCAATTCCCGACTCAACAAATATGTATTACAACGAGGGATATTTACCTGCTTCGAGTTTGGCTGTTTTTGTTTTTGTCGTTCTCTGTCAGCTTCCATGACAGCAGTGATTTGCGAGTGGTTATAGATTTTGTTACCAAGTATTGTACCTAAAACATCACGAACAACAAAAGCACTTTTATAACGTAGTTTATTAAACAGCCATCTAGAATATCCTTTCGTTCCTGAAATCGAAAACCATAATGGACGTTATGGTTTGGTATTTCTACGTTGTCGTAAAGTATAAAGAAAAAACAAAGCCATGTTAAAATCTGAAATCTTGGAAATTCTGCTCTCGTAAAGTACCCTTAAGTGAAAAGCCGAAAACAAAGCGTGCGAAATTGAAGATGCTAAATAAACAACAAGGGAGAATCCCCTGGCTGCGATCAGCGATAACATCGTATATTAATTTACATAAACCATAACTAACCCGTCGCGTTATTTAGACGTTTTTTTTTCACGATGAAAAGAAATGGGTGAAAACTATTTTACAATACAGACTGACACCCGAGTGTCTAGACAGTTTCATGGCCGTAATAGACATACATACATAGCCCGTTGGAAAGAACTAACTTTAACAATGTATTTACTGTTAAATGTTTCGAAGGCGTTTATTTATATACATATTATGTATAATTATATTTGCACTGGCTCAACTTGCGTGTCACTGTTATTTCGGGATGGCCGGAAAAATTTTAGAACTATATGAGATTCATCTTCATGAGCTTTCGTCGATAGCATGGAAATCGCGGCGGAAACTGCATCTACTAGTCGGGTCGTCTCGAAAGCGCATACGTGAGTTAAGCCGCTACAAACCCAATCTAGTGTGTTATCAGTGTTCATAGTACATATTTCAATATGAGACACATGAGCGGTGTAAATCATATTTGTAATAAAAAAAGGATCTTACTAAAAAGAATATTTCCAGATACAAAAATGTAGCCATCATACCATTAAGTTCATTCATATTGGATTACAATATTAGCTTTTCAGAGTGTCAGAGCATTATGACGGAGAAAGAAGTTCTTTGAAATGAGAGAAGCATTGACTCATTAAATTGCCCGTGCAAAACTGCTACTTAATATTTTGCAGTGGGAACCAATGAGCAGTTGTATATGTGTATTTAATACGAATACTCGTATATATGTATGTGTAGTACAAAAGCTGAAAATAAAAACGCATATTTATGACTAGGAGATTAGTTTAGCTCTTCATTTGCATAATTTCTACATATGACCTATTAATTATATATCCACATTTTACAGAATATATGTATATTTTAGCAGTCGTTATCTCGCTTCATCTGTTAAACATCGCGCTCGAACAAGAAGGTCCTAATGAGAGAGCCATAAATCACTATGGCCAAGTTGGAACACCTAATTTTATTAAGGAGTGAGCAGAATTAACAGTATCATTGTATACCTCCCTTTCGACTCAGGAGCTTGAACGGAAGCTTTATAGGGAAGTTTTAATCTTGTGACAAGCGAAGTCACTTAGATTCCGCTGTGAAATTTTAATGTAAAGTTTATTTAAATATCAATGCATACTTGGTGACTTGAACTCGAATAAATATACTTATATGTTTTGTCGTTTTACTCCTGCTTAATTTTAAATGAACCTGTCATAGATGAAAAATATTTTTTCAATAGTCATATATGAATATATCACACTTATTACATCTGAAACAGTTTGCTGACGTCAAGTAGCATTTTAATAATATTTCCATTGGACGGCGGATTCAATTTTAAATTGGCAATCCATCGAACCATGGTGTTCGGATTGTTACAGCGGATT
>DWDT01002720.1:0-13302 GCA_018245595.1 Microceris scylla | reverse complement strand
CTATTAAATGTCTTTTGAGGGTTTATACACATGATTATATATGTACCGGTTTAACTCACGGACGTTTTTCGGGGTGGCCCGACTAGTTTTGGACCTGTACGAGGTCCTTCCTCATGAGCTCCTGCCTATTGCAGCGAGGTCGCGGTAGAGACTTCTTAAAAATGTTATAGAGATGTAACGGTAAAAGCCTTCTCTATATATACTTACCCCGTACGTTCCCTGCCGTAAAGATAATCATATGAACTAGATTATACTATAAGTACTGTTTAATTAACCCAATATAGGAATTCACTTGTTTATTAACTCAAACCTAATTAAAACTTTATATCATTATTATACTATTAACATTTAATAATTCATAAATAGATTTAAATTTTATTCAATTCCCCATTTTTATTCAGATCCAGTTTAAGCGTGTTAATTTTATTTAAAAGAGGGTTATAATTTAATCCATTAATACTATTAAAATGTAGCATGAGTTGACATAAACACGACATTATGTGAACGACGAATTTCAATGAACATATCATACTGACAATGAAATTCTTACGTACTCTATTGAATTATATTGTAAATAATGTTATTAAATGCTGAATGAATAAAAAAAAATTACTTAGTTTTAAAGCATCATAAAACTGAAACGACAGCGAGACCAAACAAGTATATAAGTCTGATGGACACGAAATAATTCCAAAATTTATATTAATGAATTTAAATCCTTAAACTTATGAAATTTACATTTTAGTTGTATTAGGATATAACTTTAAGCCGCTCTTAATTACTTAAGTAACCCTTTAAAACTAATTTCCCGAGTTGACGGTAATTATAACGGTCGTCGCTTGTAAACTAGACCTTCCAAGTCATAATTATGTAAAACTAACCTTGACTTGTTAAAGGAATTTTGAACCTCATTGCTTTAAAATGTTATTTACGTAATTTAATAATATAATTGATATTAATGAGCACACAATTTTATTCACTAGTTAATTATTAATGTATAATGTATTCTGTATTGTATAACGTATTATTATTGTAACGTATTCTTTAGAGGGACGGCATAGTTTTAGTTGTAAAAATGTTTATTTTAATTTTTCGCTGTAAAAAATACTAGTGACGGCCTAGCGGGTTACAACTTCCTTCCTTTCGTAGATCTACGGTTCCTCTGTCACGTAAAGAAAGATGCGTCTCTGAATTGACGGAGCTGTCTGCATAGGATCGTGTATTATTTTCTTTACCGGTGAATGAAAACACCGTGTGGAAATTTATTCAAATGACAGTTATTATTTTTATTAAGAAAAATACTTATGTCATCAAACGAGTGAATTAAAGACGAAAAAAATATACACATACTAACAGTAGTCGTTCACTTTGCTGAACGTAATTTGAAATTTTGTTATATTGTCCTTTAAAACTAAGATTATTTTATAATTAAATGTTTCGTGAGTGTTTATACACATGTACCTGTACCGTGTACGGACGGACCTGTACGAGGTCCTTGACGAGCTCCCGACGCTTGCAGCGAGGTTACGGCGGAGACTGATTTAATAGTAAAAAACAGCAGTCAGTGTCAGAGTGTACAGTTTAATCTACATATACAATACTAACACGTGAAAAGAGAAATGATTAACTTAAATACATCATCATCATCATCAGCCTTTACCGTTCCACTGTTTAACTTATACACATACTGGTAGTACAAATAAATTGTTCCCCAACCTGCACCATGTTCCTGCTGTAACGAACCTGGCCGGCCGCCAGCGAATTCATTTTACCTCTGGTTGCATTCAGTGTTGATGTTGTAGCGAAGTATTTATAAATTCCATTTATTAGTGAAAATCTATTTAGGTCAGTGCGACTGATAGTAACAAAATTACCGATGTCAGCTCGAGAGGTTTTGTTTTTATATTTTTGTGAACCCATGAAAAATTTAAAAGGTTTAATGAACTTTATTCATTATTTAACGTTAGTCACTAAAAACTGAAATTAATGAAAACAGATATAAGGGACGTTTTCAACAAATATCCTACAATGAGATTTATAACTGAAAAGAAAACCTATCTCCGTCCATTGCTGGGCGTAGGCCTTTCTAATAGTACGTTAACATTTTAAAACGTTGTATTATATAACTATAAAACGTATATGCAATGACATTTACATATTCATATCTTGATACCTATTTACTCGTATAAGGATATAGATACTAAAAGAGTATAAAAGTCACTACCACACAATCTAGAGAACATTGACGTAAGCAAGAAGAATTCTCGTTCTTTAATATCGCTGCCCATTGTACACATGAACAACATAATATATCCTAACACAACGTCTATATTTCTCTGAAACGGTAGGCAGCGGGAGTGTGTGGGAGAATTGTGACATGGGAGTACCTACTCCCATGTCACAATTCGTATGTTATATGTCCCATAGAACAGGGTCTGAGCCTACATGTGAACAACACTATATAGAATCAAAAATATAATTTTTATTTCTTTTTCATATTATTTTTATTATTTTTTAAGACTTTACATTGTTATTATTATATTTTCATGTCAATGTTGTTTTACTTTTATACCACGAGATAAAAAATGTAAAAGTAATTTTCGTTTAAGTAAATAAAATGCACGCATACATCTCTGATAGGTGGTGGCGCTCTGCAAACGAATCTATATAGTATTGTGTGAAGGGAATACCACCACAAAGGATATTCGAGCCGCTGAACGTTTTAATCTATCCACTGGAGAGCCCGTAATGTTCCTATCTACTTAACTAAATTACTTGCATAAATCATATTTAAACGTGACAAAAGCCGTCTGACGTCTTCATGGAGGGAGGCAGAATGCAACAATTAGGACCTTAATACGAAAGACATTGAACCCACAATCGGAAAGCGCGCATCTTTGCACAAAAGGTGTGTGTGTGTTCATTTGAATGTAATGACTTTTATATAAGGACTAAACAATATCACCCTAATGTTTATATCTTAGTATTTTCTCTGGAGGCTTGATGCATAGAGTTATATATGTTTCTGATAGTATTCATAATAACGATTTTTAATTTAGATTCGATGGAGCTATAGATAGAGATTTCAATAGGTGAAACTTACCTGTATAATATAAAATGGTGTTTAATATTTCCTACAGTTAAAATCACAGCTTTAATCATTATTTAAAATTTAAAGACCAAATAAGATAGAGATCAAATGAGTTTGACATTGCGTAACATCACGCTATTTCTCCGAAGAAATAGACAGAGGAGCGTAATACACTCCTAAGTTTCACGAGTTCGTTAGACATATGTACTTCCCATATTGGTATAGGCAGTGAGTCTATTGGCATACACCGGGCGCAAATACAGACTCTAAGTTTACAAGGAATATCAAGTTAGTAAAACTCAGTAGCCCTCGATCCGGGGATCGAACCCAGGACTTTCGTTAGGCAGTCAGGCTTGCAACCACTCGGCCAACGCGGCAGTCAAAAATATTGATTGCATCTGCTATAGATATGTATATAATTATGCTCTGCAATGTAAAACTAGTAAAAACCTATATTTTAAATTATTTATTTCTAACCAGTAAAAGAACCGTTTTTTAAGAAGAATATATTGAGAGCGATTCGTTCATTGAACGAGTGTACAGTTCACTCGTATTCTCTGCGTATTTCCAATGTCCTTAGGTAAAGTGCTCTTAAAAATTCACAACACTTGGGAGACAGTTGAACCGTTCGCCGATAAAGTAACCCCCATTTCTCAGATTCCGAACTTGTTCGGTTCGGAACAAGCTGTTTCTTCCCACCGGGAACTTCATAAAACATTCCGCCCGATGATTTACACTCGCCCTTATCGAGGTGCATGTACCGGCGCCATTAAGATTAGGTATTCATGTTGAACACCTGATACTTTAAGAGCATTTGACGCTGTGGCTGAATATCGAATGTGGACACGCCTTTAGATTTTGTTGAGTACAGACAACTGAATATTTTATTAGATTATATAGACGCTATACTTACACAAATCATAAAAATTTCCTTTGCAACGTTAATGATTTTAAAAATGTACATATAGATAGATATATATTTTTTTAATATGAATTACCAAAACAGAAATACGATAATACCAGTCACTGTTAACCAATTTAACCAGTCACTGCAGCCGAAAGCCCATTATGTCTCATGTAATTATTGAAGTTATTATATGAGACCAGTTATTAGCGTGTATGCATACTAACCCTGAGGGGTACATTACAACGCCTCGTATACTAAAGTGTCCGTCTACCACACCCTTCGTAAAGAATCACAACAATGTGAGCATTAATACTTAGCAGAAGAAATCGAACAACCATGGTGCCCCACACGAAGCCTAGACAAAGGGTTCCACGAACTCCCAAATCCTCTTATAAATAGTACAAATAAAAGCTATTTACATATACTTTTCAGTCTACATGTATTATAAAATTAACTGGATAATATGTCCTTTATCTTTGTATACATCTTGGATGTATTCCGCCACGCTATCTCAATGGTAGGTGCTATGCTTCGGCTATTATAAATATCAACAATTAGACAAGGCTAAAAAAACTCATTGTTATATCTAACTAGAAAAAATATATTTTCAAGATAATATCGTCAACTAAAGTTTGTACCAACTTTACTGTGCGACAACATAGATCAGTTATTTAAAATGTATATAATCCTAATAAAACTCCATACACACTTATATTGGATATTCACAATACACATTCTGTTTGCTTCCTACCTCCATGTTTGCATCAAACAAGGGGAGGGTACCTACGTGACGAGCCGAATATTGACAAGCCTCTCAAATGTAAGGGTTGTGTCAAGGAAAGTTTACGCAGTTATCGAATTTCAAGGACTAATAACCACATCATAGATTATATCTGAACGAAAAGCTTGAGACATGTTATTGAGATAGTCAATTCTTGGAGCGTGCCGCTATCATTTTTTATTGGCTCCCAACAGTTGTCTGCATTTTAATAATAAATCTGAACAAAGTGTTTAGGACTTTACAAAGGATTTAGAACTTTGTCACAGCCGGGAACGTTTTCAAGCCATGTAGGAGCGATACAGTCGCGCTGAGAACGCGATACACTCCCGATGCTGTAATGCAGCTAACCAATATGGCAAATCATTCGTAATAATTTAAGATGTGAACAATTTCACAAATACTTTACTTTCCTCATACACATTTCAAGGATCTTACTCATACTTCATTAGGCACAGTTACTATATAAATTAAATGATTAAACCTCCCGGACAGTCGCGTGAATAAGCCTCTTAATTGCAATTAAGTTAATTTATTGCTTCGCAACATTTCCTCATATTACTGTAGCAATTTTAGGTTATGGTTATTTTACCTTCATTCATTATACAAAGAGGTTAATACAAGCAAATGAGCTGAAATTCATAAGTAAAAAATCACTAATTAACGTTAACAAAATATTTACTTATAGTAAACTACGTTACATTTGTTACTTATAGTAAATTATTTTAATCACAATGAACACAAGATACGGGACTGATGATTTAGAGATTTAAATTACAGTTTTCCACTCCTTGAGTCTGGGGTTCGAATCTGCACCTTTAAGAAATCAAGTCTGTTTTAAAGATTGAGAGTAGCACTCGCTGAAATAGCGAAAGAAAATATTATGAAGAAACCTGCACACCTTGCAGTGTCAAAGCTGTCAACCCGCACTTGCTGAACAAATACTTTATAGCAATGTATACGCTTACTATAGATCTAACAATTCCAGCCTGAAGGAAGAATCACATCTACGATGGAACTAAAGAAGGATAAATGCTGATAATTACGCATGAAGATGATAAAACCAAAATTGTTATCAACACGACTCAACAATAAGGCTAATCGCGAATAATCAATGACTTAACCTTAATAAATCAAAAATTACTACTACCCTTATAACTACTAAAACGTTAAATTATTCAAAATTCGCCTTCGTTTTTAAAACGGCAGAACTCATGGCAGTTGGCTTTTAATATTTTTATATTAATTCATACCAAAAAATATATAAAAATATGTTCTTTAAACATAAACATGATGTGTAATAGCACTTTAAGTCCAAACTACAATTCCCTTTATGCCGCCATTCTTTCACGAAACTACCCCATCCGTTCCTAAGTTACGCCCCAATAAGAAGTCCTCTGTATGTCCCCTTCATCGCAACTGTCAAGGGCGTGTAACACAAAGTTTTTGGTCTCACGTTTGCTGATAAAATGAATGTGGAAAATATGAGGGAAATAAATTTCTCTGGTCACAGTACATTATAAGATTGAGACGCATAGTAAACAAAACTGATGGTATTTTGTTCCGATCTGAAAGTTCAAGTCTCTCCTATATGTCGTTTTATGTATTTATATAACATATAAGCGACTTCTCACTAATTACGAGTGAAAGAAAATTTATCTCATATAAGTTCATAAATCGTCATATACATATGTACATACATATATTCGAAGAAATAATGAATTTATTTTTCCAAATAAAAAACTACTTCTTAAAACTAATTGGGTATACCGACTCTAATTTTAACATGACTCAAATGGTAATTTCAGTCATAGTCACTCAATAGAACTTTACAGTACCAGCTTCCTCACAATACATACATATATGATCAGTATACCTTAAAGTCAGTTGTATAAAAGACGTCATATGTCTCCGTTCGCAGATGATTCAATTTAAGAATACTACCGATCCATATTGGATTTATGCTAAATAATCTATCAATGTATTATAATTCTATGAAATATATGCAGAGGATATAAGAACAAAAAATATCTGCAGAGGATAAAAGAACCTTGCGCAAACTGACAGAAGCAATAATATTTCCTAATAGGTAAACCGTTTTATGTGTTACGAAACAAGTTTGAACTCTCGACCCCGTTTGCCCGGTCTTAACTGACATAACAATCATTAGTCCGTTATGAACTTTGAATACATTCAATTCCAGTAGTTCAACGATTGACGTTTAACAGAGGTAAAATATTGAGCTGTGGTGACAATGTATTTCTTATGTCGCATTTGTTTAAAGATTTATGGTTTGGCTAATATATTTCTATTAAAAAAAAACGTAACTTCACGCTTGTAATCCCCGAAGATGTAGGCAGAGGAATGCAGAACACTCCCACGTTTCTCCGGTTACGTTTGCGTTCCACTATGAATTAGGTGGCGAGCCTATTGCCATGCATCGGACATATATCCGAACCACTACCTACTAGAAAATCAAAATATTAATAATAAATAATAATTAACAACACTTATAACTCTTCTACAACCAGATTGATTAAATACTATTAAAAACAAAAACGTTTGAACTTCAGCGGTATGCTAAAATTTTCTACAGGAAAAAGAGTATACCTACAGTAAAATTTTAGAACCCAATTCAATTTCAATGTGTCCAAATATCATAGAGATAACAAAACACATTCCGCAAGCTGGCCCACAAATGGTAATGTAATCATCATATTTTATTTTATAACGCAATATTCCATTCCGGAACAATACTAAAACGCGCGCAAAATAGCGCCATGTCCACACCTTGGCTTGACCTCACGCGTTACCCCCCATAAATATCTCGTTACACGCGTTCGGAGGCAGTCTAACAAAAAATTACACGACACTTTTTGTTGGGCGACGATCCATAAAAGTTTTGCAATCAAGGGTACAAAAAACAAGGATTGTGGACAGTATCTGCCCCGCGGCCGCGGACGTGCCGAATTACGAAACAGAAGTTTGATCGTGTTAATGAAAGGGCAGACGGGACCTAGGTCGCTTCGGACTTCAACAAAGTAGCAATAGGTTTGTATAATGTTACACAGCGAACGTCCCCCGTTACAGTGTTATTTGTTTGATACTCGTAGATAGACAAATGTAAATGTATAAGGTTACCGTAGCTGTTTCACAAAAACGTAAACTCAATTCTGTACTCATTTGAAAAATGCACTAAGTACAGAGCGTACGAAAAGAGTAGACTTTAGGGCAACAGCAGTGGCCGTAAAAGACTTATTGTGCGGAAATACTAGAATAAAATAGAAAATAATAAAAATTGTGAAAACGAAAAAATAAATACCCTACTTAAATACATGTGTAAATTTCATAAATTAATACATTATGTTCTCGATGTTATAAATGTTGATTCTTAAAAACAGCGTTTATCAGAATCTGAATTATCGTAATGACGTTCGATGACTAATTTCCCGCAGCTTTAGCGCCAAACAAAAATAGGAAACAATTCCTCACATAGTCAACCAACACACAAAATCAATGAACTCCCAGCAATAAATTGATTACTCCCCACTAAACCTCAGACACTCAGTGACACAGGTAAAATAAACATTGACGTGCAAGATAAATGAAATCCCGCTGTTTATGGCCAAGAAGTACGGACAGTCCAGCTTGGAAGACATTAAACAAAGAGCAGGGAGCCATAATGTGATTTAAGCCTGAGGACAGACGTGCGGCGTTAATCTTGCGGCCGTTCCCCGGGGTGTCATTCCCGATGCCACAATGATACGTGACTTGCCACTCTCGAACCTTAACAAAAAACCGGATGGTTTTTAAATATCATTTAATGAGGATCACTTGGTCATTATTATATGCATACCTAAATAATTAGCTACGGTTCTATATCTTTTCAAGAGATTATGAATGGATAACCACGTTAGGTTTGGAAGGGTAAAGATATTTGGCACTTAGTGCTCTCTGCATACCCTGTGACTTGATGTGATACTAAAAAATAATATTAATAATATAAGCTATCATAAAGATGGTGTAGATATTGTAAAATAATGATGAAATTAATGTACCTACAGATAATTTTGAAAATATATTTAACTCAATTCTTACGACTTAAGACACTGAGGATACGAAATCAAAAAAAAATATTATTATAGTAAAAAAAAATCTATAAAACGTCTTAGAATATTAATGTCTTTATAAATTACGTATCCCATTTGAAATTTTACTCTCGACTGACATGTACTGGACTAGCAACCGTGAGCAAAAACTCAACACTGACCGATGACGGTTCGGTGTGTGCGAGCCCCGAATTTATCATTTTAATGGCAATTAAACCTAACACGCTCCTCAGCCGCGAAACATAATGCGACCACACAATGAGTTTATAGGTTAACTGGTTAAGGGTTGCGTTGGACATTGCTGGTATACCTTACTTAATAACGAGAGAGGCTATCTATTCTGGTTACCCGAGAGCCAATTAGGCGTCATCTATATATTAATACAGGAAGAAAAATCTTTGTAACCCTTTTAAATAATGTTCCGTGGAGTGTGGAATTTGTCATAGTCACAGTTTTTTATACAGGTGAATGCAATTTTATACAGTTAGCCTCTTGGGTAATATACATATAATATTATATACAATCACATATTTCTTCTCTGTTCTTTTCTTTTTCAAATTAGTTCCTTCTAGTAAAGGTTGTCTGGAAGAGATCGCTCGTTTAGCGATAAGACTGCCTTTTGTTTTTGTGTTAAACTCTTTGACATAAGAACTTGAATAACGTTCGAACTAGGAATTAAATAAATTACGTTCGAATTTTGAACACTACTTGACCGCTAGTTTAAATAATTGCTTAAATTATCTATATCTATAATTGCTTAAATTATACATTATCTTAAATATATGCATTTGTTTATATCTAAGACAGATTTCAGGCAACCGAGTGACACATACATATATACGAGTATGTATAAATAATACCCCATGAAGACTCATTCAATCCTATTTCACATTACGTAAAAATGATTAATAATATAATGCATATTTTATCAATAATAATGTGTATGTTTCATCCATATTATACAAACGAAATTCTGCAGAACAAGATATGCCCATTTAGTATTAAACTTGAGGCAAATAAAACCTAGGAACCCTACGCTTGGAATCTAACAATTAGCTCCTGATTTATGCAGTTTCTTCATTTACTCGTAAAAAGTTGCAGTCTGACTCAATTAGAGCTAAAAGATCACAATGGGACTCCACAATTTAAATAAGTTTTACCTGAAGGAAGAAAAAAGGAACGCCCATACCGGAAAGCCAATTGAATACACCCACCTGAAAAGAACAGACACTTCATGAATATTCACAAAAGCTTTTAGTGAAAGTTTATTGAAAAGTAATGGAGGAGACAGGAGATTGAGGTGGCGTTACACTTACAATGGCTGCTTTCATGATTGAAATAAAAATATTTCAATACCTAAAAATATTAAGTGTTAAGTTATCATGAGCAATTACAATGTTAGTTGCAAAATAGTTTTGAGATAGTCGTAAGTGCTGAACGAGAACTATTCTAGTGTATTCGAATTGTTTAACACTTAACATTGAATCAGAATTTATTTCCATTCTGTTAATGATACAATATTCTAGAGAACTAAATTATTTGCTTGGCTGTTGTTGCAAACTGCGTTAAAAAGTATATGAGACAGAAATTATAATAAACATATACATTTCAATTTCTATAATTAAACATTACTTAACTACCTACATAAAGTTGTTAATACACCAAAGTACTATGCAGATACCCGAATTTAAAAAAAATATTGTAATAAATAAAAAACCATAATTGAAAGAATAAAACGCGTATAATTCAATGTTTTTAAAAACATCCATTAATATTATTCGGATGGTACGGAATAAACAGAGGCAACAGCGAATTGGACGAATAGGGGCGTAAATTTTGATTGATAAATAGTTCGGATCACCGCTCGAACGCTTACTTGACGTGCGATCCTAACGCGTTAAGCCGCACGATATTCTCGTGTCAACAGATACAGTGTGTAACGAGAGATATATGTATGTACACACATATTTATTCAAATACTGTACATAGTAGTTTATTTACCTACTGGTCCGACAAAAATTTATAAAGCAAACAGTACGGGATCGTGTCAAGTTGTCAAAATTAATTTTGTTAATGATCTTACTTAGATTTTCGACGCAAATTACACAGAGTTCATGATTTTTTAAAATATAATTAATAACAAAAAGTAATAAAGGATATCTATAGACAGGTATGGATGCCTACGTACATATTTACCTAATCGTATCCCCTATCCCGAGCAATCATCCAGCCATCATTATCACGCAGACTCTTTTCTGCCGCTTACGAATTAGAATTATGTATACTCGCTTGAATATTGCGATTCGTGTTAAAGACAATCATATTTACACCGTATGATTCGGATATGAATTGACAGGTAAAAGGGAATTCCTATTTTAGACTAGATTCAAAAGACAACTATCGGCAGTAACAGCACGTCATAGTACATAACTTGAGGCATATGTTAGCATTTTTGTAAATAAATATATATGGAAGCGAACCTTCAGTTTATCTGCTTCCACTTTGCCGAGTTTTAATATAGTCAGACAGCTGTTGAAAGGAAATTCAGGTATACATTTTGTTCGTACTTCATTTTACTTTCAATTTAGACCCACCGAGAGCGCTGATCAGCTCATTAAACCTGTTAATTATTTGCATACCATACATTTTAACGACTGTAATGTTGATTTTAAGGAATGAAAAGAATTCCTTCCTCCAAACACAACTGAATTGAATACCTTTAGGTAGCGTAATGATTTGTTTTATCGTCCACAACTTTTTTATGTGTATTTTTACTGGATTTTAGAACGTAATTATCATTTACGGTTAAAATAAAGTTACTAAATAAACTTTTTAAGCATAATATTATTACTTTTATGTTTTTTCATTTCGACTTGTAGGTTCTAATTAAAGTAAAAAGATTCCAAAGAAATGTTACGAAATGTGTTAACTTAATTATCAATTCACCAAATGTAATTTAAAGAAAATATTCTTTATGAAAAAAATTTTTTTTGCTTAAATACATGTTTGTTAGAATATTTTAAAGTACTAAAGTAACTAAGTCTTTATTAAATTTTAACTTTAACCTACGCTCCACGCTACTATCTTTAAACCACCTATTCTACAATCCAGGGTAAAGATAGTGTCAACCATAAAAACAGCTAATCATCGGGAACCGAAAAGATTCTTTGCCAAGTCATTAACTACATTCTATCCTATGCGAAATATTTGTAGGCAATTAAATAATATCTATCAACTAATGCCCTTAATCTTAGCTTAGTGGAGAAACTGGCTAGTCATGTAAAGGCTCTTATATGGAACTATTTGGTGATAATCTAGCGTGACAACAATATTTAGGTGCCAGATATTAATGACTAGTTGCCACGAGAGACATTGTTATAAGGGAGTTTCGAAAACATTCTAGACATTTAAGGGAAACAATAAATAACGATTATTACTATTATATCCATGTACGAGTAATGTGTATATCATGGCAAAGTCATGCTAATATATTTTTCATATACAAACACAAATTCTTCGAAGTGAAAAATATCTTTAAAATTTCACTGTTATTTGATGTACAACTGGAAAACCGAACTAAAAAACGTTAGTTACCTGGAGCGTGAGGTATAAAAGTACTCGTAGAATTGGTATATTGTTTTTCTTCCTCACTTTTTCAATTCTCACTGATATTATGAAGTCTGAAGATTGTTTTTGAAGTCGTATTTTATATCATAAAATAACAGTAGAAG
This sequence comes from Microceris scylla, assembly GCA_018245595.1. Lineage (NCBI taxonomy): Eukaryota > Metazoa > Arthropoda > Insecta > Lepidoptera > Hesperiidae > Microceris > Microceris scylla. The sequence goes on along the minus strand of DWDT01002720.1, from coordinate 686 downwards.
TATGAAAAATAATAATATTGACGTCTTACAATCGATATGAATATTTACTTGCAAATATCCAATTATTCAATTGTCGATGACGCATGACATTATACATATTTGATGAGTGTATTGAAAGTTGATTTACGTCATTGCGTCAACATTCAATATTACACTATACGTGACAATACCTTTCTTATGACGAAAGACAAAATGTTTTGATGCTAATAACGTACGTCATTTGTCCGTAATAATACTAACAAGAAAAAGTTCGTCATATTACTTTACTGTTTAATTACTTTAATCGGCTGCACCTACATTAAAAAAGGCAGGGTATAGAGGATTGTACCAATATATTTTTTATGTGATCTAATAAAATTGATGTAAATATGTTGTACGTTGGTGGAATAAATAAGCGGTTCTTGTACTCGCACTAATGACTCGCGTCATCTGTTCGGAATTACGTTGGTGCGTTGGAAAAAACGTATTGCTAATTGTTTTTGCGTCGTTTCCACGTACCAGGGGCGATGGGGCGGTTGCGGGCATGAATGTGGAATAAGCGGGCGATTCGATTTAATGTGGAACTTTTGCACATATTCTTTACAAGTACATAACATTACGCCTAAATTTACCTCTTTACAAAAAGTGCGTTTTAAGTTTAAATATCACTTGCTATCATCTTAGAAAAAAATTCTAAGGTGTGTGAA
>DWDT01002719.1:0-13306 GCA_018245595.1 Microceris scylla | reverse complement strand
CTTTTTAAGCGCTGTTTGATTTTGAACTTTATCTTTTAAGTTTTATTGGTATCAGATCACGGAATAATTAGATTTTCGGAATAATAATTATTAAAGTGTAGACGAACAGGATCAGTTGACTTGATTAATGATTACCATCTACATGGAATCAGAGATCAAAAATAGAGAACCCTATTCGCCTACCTGCCCAGCCCCGATCCCTCTCCCGTTTTAATTATTTATTAGAGCCCAGAAATGACTATCCAACGTTGCTTTCGTTTCTATTGTGTAGAGAAATAAATAGAAATACAACGTGGTACTAATCCTGGACAGTCGGAGATTGCCAAAACATTAAAACATACAATAACGTACCGAATTTTCAATGGTAATTCAAAAATTATTAGTGAAGGAAGGCATCGCCTAATGAAATTATACTCCCTTACTAGTTACCTACACAATAAGTATCATGTGTGTTTATAGTTTATTTATTTATTGTTAAATATGTTGAATATAATTTTAGGAAGATTTTTAAAAAAGAAAGTATAAAATTCTCAAAGCTCCCAACACAAATTCAGTCGCTTAATATGACACCTCACACGAAAGTTACACAGAGTTATCGTAATATTAAATTTCTTAAAAGTACAGTAACATATTAGTTATAATAAGATACAAGTTGTGGGGCCACTTAACCACCTTTACCTTTAAAAGTCCTTTTCAAACTGACACAAATGTTATGCGGCTGTTATGTAGGTGTATGTGCCTATTTTAAAACATACAAACTGTAAGACTATTGACAATCTCAAATCGAGATATCTATTTAAAAGTAATATTCATAACGGCCATGACATGAATGGAGGTACATCGCTGGATAAATACGAAATGTAGGATTTCCTTTATAGACAGGAACCGTTTGAAAGTGTGCGATAGTATGAATTATAGTGCTAATGGTTAGGAAATTAATTCGTTTGTGTGAGAATTCGTCTTGTTTAATTATAATATTTATATCAAATGTTTATAATTAAATTAATGAAAATGAAAATTATGTTGTTATCATTTTTCAGTGATGTCAGTTAGTTTTTAAAGAAATTGTTAATACATGTTACTCATATATGCGCGTCACGTTTCAAGCACAGGATTTGCGTCAGTTTGAATAGCACTGAAATTAGTTGTTCGTTTGTTGTTGAACGTCACGCGCGCATCTGATCTTATTAGCCAATGCGAGCGTCCTATAATAATAAATATGGCACCGGCTTTGTATCACAGGTTAAGGTCTAGGTCCTGAAGTGCGCGCGAACAGTTAACGCACAAGCATCGAGTTCATCTGTGGTTATGTATACAGTTTAAGCACCGTCTGACAAGACAAACTGTTTTCCTCGTGTCGTGTACATTAGCTGTTATATTAATAAAATTTTCCATCGAACACACCCATTACCTTTCCATTATATCTCCTATCTACATATTGTTTCGCAAAAAATTGCACCATCTCTCTGATAATAACCTACAACCAATTTCATGCGTGCGTACGATGTATCCATCCATGGACGCAAATATAATCTTGTCGCTGAGAAATACGAAACGCCTTTTTGCGTAGAACTTATCGTAGCATTTATTAGTAATTCGGTTTGCCATTAAGAATTGCCTGGGTCCTTTTTATTCATCGTCCGATACTTAAATTTAGGGATACATCGATCTAACTACAGGAACACGATCTACTGGTAATGTATTTTCCTATATATAAATTGCTAATATACATGCCAAGAATACATCAAAATGCAAATAATATTTGCATAATAAGCTTTAGTCAGGAAGTATCTAATAAGAGATCTAAATCTACCTTTAAAGATCAGGGCAACACATTACAAATTTAAAGCAAACCAGCACTCTCTCTGGTGGATCCAAAATTTCATCTGCCAACCGATGTTTCCTAATCATCTTGCAGACCCCGAAAATTTGGATTTAGGACGGATCATGATTTTACGTGTTCAATATTCACAAACTTACATATTAAGTTATTTATACAGATTTTAACAGTTGCAAATCATACTGAAATCCTGGGGTCTTCACTATACATTTTCGTTTGGAACTGCTTTTATAATACGGAAATGCAAAGGGGCACCGCAATACAATCAAGATCAATAAAATCATAAATAAATTAATAAATTACCTGCTGCAATAAAAATTTGATTAGATGTGTTGTATGTTGAAATAAGAGTGATTAAATTAGCTACAACTTACCCTTAATGTCCTTAACAACCGTATTACGTTACCTATAGGACTAGACAATAATATATTATACATTAATAAAATGGGAAGTATCCACTAAACATATAGGTACAATAGATAGATTACAAAAGCTTAGGTAAACAGGCGGGGAAGGTATAAAAAGCACTTTTTAGTGTCTTTTAGGGATATGAAATAAATTCTTGAGTTGGACCACACAGGAAGGAATTTTACGATTTTTTTTGCATTTTATATTTTTTTTCATACAACATTCATATTTCTTTTTGTAATTTTTGCAAATTTTTTACACAACACCTATATTTTTGGGATTTTTGTAGTTTTTTCTGTATTCCTAATTTTATACAGCTATTGGACACAACATTTATCATAATTCATCAGATATCGATACGTTGATAATAACCTGTTACTATAATAGATATTTACAAGTGTGTATATGTTTCACGTTCAATGTTTCTCGCATTTCTTTTCGAGCGACATTATACGTTTTTTCAACTTCTTGATAATTTTCTGCAATTCTATGTGAGAATCTTCTAAGTTATTCAAGCGATCATCTGTTTCAATAAAATGATCGTAAGGTTCTTCATCATCAGATGGTATGTCGCGACGAGATCTTGTTTTTTCTACAGTAATTTCATTACTGCATGTTTCACAATCGGTCCAAAAGCGCAGATCTACTGACGGCAGGTCCTCACACGATATTAGTCCGTCTTGGAGTTCTGGTAATATGAATACGTTTTCTCCAATGGTGTCAATTGTATCGCCGTTGTCGCACAAAATCCTAGCAAGACTGGTTCGCTTGAGTTGGCGTAGTTGATCAGGTGTAAACATCGCCGGATTTTCATACCAGAACCGGTCACCGTCTCGCAATCGTTGGAATTGTTCAATGAGTAGACATTGGAATAATGGTCCAACTTTTCCACCTTCTACTTGATCTTCTAAAATACCTCCCACCCACACATCAATATTATGCACGGATCCATAAAGGTTTTCGAGTTTGTCTCTAACTGATTTGTCGGATATTTCGTTAGCTAAGTCATCGAACGTTTCTACTTCTGACATGTTGCATACGGCCCTCCACTTAGTATATGGTGGTATAGCATGATCACGACTTCTTTGTATATTAATTGCTGCTAGATCTAATGCAACGGCATGAGCAGAATGAAACAATTTTTCAGTGAGTTCCGAATTTAAATTTTCTTTAGGGGTCTTTAGCTTCGCAGGTGTTGTGAATAGTCCTCGGATTAATGGATCTACACCGCCTTCGTCAACTAACCTCCATGGCGAGAAAAATGCGTTTCTGAGCAACAAATGTCCTTGCGGGATGGTTTCGAAATTTTCATCGTAGCGATGAAGAACTGGATTTATAAGGGAATGACCAAATCTTAATGCAGCAGTTGCAAACACATTTGAAATTGATGGGTTTACTTCAGGATCATAGCCCTTATATTCACCTAATTGTTTCATTCCTTCGGGCCCTAAAATTAATGGCAACCAATGTTCAAAGGTTATTATTTGGGTTTCGGCGCCTACAATTTTTCTCGACTCTTGATAAATTTTGTCGCCATCCCAGTTCGGATTATAATTCTTCAGTTCTGTAGCAATACGATTGTGCTCACGCATCCAAATTGTATGCATAGCTGCAAGACCAATTTGCTCATTCGCCCTGATGTCGCCAGCCACGAAACAATTGCGTGTGCTTTCTTCAAGGTTGCGCCTGCAATCCATAGCATTCAAGCCAGTAGTTGGCAAAAGAGGCTTTTTGCCGGGAAATTGAGCTCCTACTCGAAGTAACCCAGAATCATTAATTAAATCACGTAAATCATCAGCTACTGCTTGCTCAAATCCGTATACTTGTGAAGCATCAATGAAGGAAGTAAGCTGGTTTATTTGCTCTCTTGGCTGTAGTTTTCCAAATAAAACGGAAGTCATTCCCGATCCACAAACAGCACTTGTTCTGACGAAATCAATGCAACGACGGTTAGAAATTCTTGTATCGTTTGCAGGCACATCAATTGGGAAGCAAGGAGCGGCGTAATCACACGTTTTTTTGCAATCAACACCATCCCATGTTTGAGAGCTTACAGAAGGCAACGAATGATCTAAATCATGATCTAACCATTGTCCCCATTGCATTGTCATATGGGTAATTCTAACGTCGCTGGATATTATAGTCGTAGTTATGACAATGTTAGAAACTAATCGAGCGCTTGGAAGACTGAAACCATTGTATTTAATATTTTTGTTCCATCCTACTGGCTGACTAAAGCCATTTTCATATATTGGATAGAGAATCCGTCTAAATCCGGTTAATGACGATCCCCAAGTAGGATGAGCGAAATTATTGCAAGTACCATCAATACTTCGATATTTGATGTGAAAACACATGTTTGAACATTCTATATGATCCCTGTGTGCGACGCAACCGGATAAGCGTCCGATTACTTCCAGGTGTTGAGGAGACAATACTTGATCATATCTAAACGGTTCAACAGATGTAATACTTAATCCTTTTTCAATAAAACCTTTTACCTTGTCTAGTGCTCGTTCATAAATTTCAGCTGCTCGAGCTACTTCTCTAGCTGGGGCATTTGGAAATCTTACAATCCTATAGAGATCATTGATAGAAGTTTTTGTGCCTCTATCATTGAAAAGTTCGTCAATAGTTCGGGATATGGCTTGATCGACATCTCTAGTAGCTTCTATTATAGCAATATTAACATATTCGTCTCCTGGCAGAACATGATCTTTTACTGTCACAAAGGCTGAGGCAGTATCTCTTCCGTAATCGTTGTAAACTGAGCATTCGTAGCTCCCAGTGTCAGTGACTGTAAGATTTTTAAGAATCAGGCTTCCTATTATCGATACCGTTATTCGTTCATTAGACGTAATTCTGTTGCCATCTTTTCTCCATTCGACTGATGCTGAAGATTCACTTTCGAATTCGCAAGTTAGCTGGATTGAGGTTTCTTTGTATGCGTCGGTATCTTCCGGTTTTATAGTTATTTTCGGAGGACCGATTTGTATATCTTCTACTTTAAGAACGGCTGAAATTTCAGTGAGTCCTTCCGAATTTTCGGCGCGACAATGATAGAGACCTGCATCATCTTCGGCAACATCTAGTATGGTCAAATTTTGGTTATTGTCGCTTAAGAGAATATTTTCTCCAGGGGGTAATACCATTGTATTTCTATACCATGACATAGTTGGCTTAGGGACACCCCGTGCTGTACAAGTAAATACTGCAGTATCTCCTATAGTAATAGTTTGATCCTTTGGCACAGTTATGAAGGCGGGCGCAACTAAAACAAAAAATTTAGTTCATCAATAATCGTCGTCTGTTTGTCGGGCTAAACTTATAAAGAAATAGTGTTTTTAATGCACAAATATCATTATTTAAGATACTTTGGCCTGTAACTATTTATACCCCACAAAATGTAAGTTTCTTCAAATTTATGACTATCTATTTGTCCTCTTTCTGTAATAAAAAAATATTAATTATTGATAAAAAGATAATTACCCATAACTTCCAGAGTAACAGACGCAGTTATTTTGCCGTTTAGATTTTCCGCTTCACAAGTGTATAATCCGGCGTCGATGTCATGCACGTTCTCAATAAAAATGGATCCATTATGACTCATTGATATGCGGTCGCTGAGTAAAATCTTTTCATCGTTAAATAACCATGATATATGTGGTGTTGGGTTCCCTTTAGCAACACAGTCGAAGCTAACGACAGGTTGATAAAGCTGTACAATTTGCTTGCGAGGGAGTATGACGAATACAGGATAACCTAAAAAGAGAAAAAATGTTGAACTTTGTCCTTGTAAAGAATTTCCACAATTGCGACATTATTAATTTGTATACCATTACCAGTTTCATCCGGTTTGCTTTGAACGATCATTTTAGCTGGCTTAGAGCGAGCCTCGCCAGCAGGGTTCCGAGCAGTACATTCAAAAATACCAACATCATTCTCATCGGCCTCGTGCACCATGAGAGTGCCGTTGTCCATAATTTCGTAACGGGGATTTCGGACAGTATCCAATGGGTTAACAGCGGAATCACGGTACCAAACAATTTCAGGAGCAGGTTCTCCTTTAGCAACGCAAGTAAACATGGCATCCTCCCCGAAGTGAACAATAACGTCTTCCGGTTCTTGTTCGATTTCAGGATGTTCTGTAATAAAGTTGATTTTATATTTGTGATCTAATAATATAACCAGCAAGTAAATGTACGAATTTACTTGTTTTACACTTACGGCAATGCAAATCATTAACGGTCATTGCCGATAAGGATGTGCCCGTTGTTCCAGCCGGTTCGTAGCATGTTGCTGCTATTTTCATATCAGAGTGTTCCGACAGCATGCGGATAAACCACATCATACTACAATCACAGATCAGAGCGTTACTGTCCAACCGCAGTTTGCGGAGATTGGGCATTGCTCGGAAGGATCCAGGAGGAATCGTCCTTAGGTTGTTGTTATGGAGGTACCTAAAATAAAATTTTGATAAGTATATTAACTTACAATTACCTTTAAAACTGTTGGGTATTTGATCTACACGGATTGCTAAGTGTTGACGTTTATTTAAACAGGCACGAAAGTTCATATAATGGCAAAATAAACTCACAAACGCTCCAGTCGTGGCATATGTGAAAAGGTTTCGGGTTCAATCTGATGTATCTCATTTACATGTAAATACCTGTAACAAAAGGTTCAATGTTAGAAATATTGCATAAGTATTATATACCTATGTACATAGTTATACCGACACAAGGTTATAGTTTGCTTTAACAGGTTAAATATTTAAGAGGTTAGAGGTTAGAAAAATTCTTCATTAATTTGTTTCAGGCAGTGATAGCCTAGTGGTTAAGAATTTCGCCTCTCACTCCGGAGGTCCTGGATTCAATTCCATGGCGCGCACCTCTTTACAAATGTGCGTTTTAAATTTAAATATCACTTGCCAACGGTGAAGGAAAACATCGTGAGGAAACCTGCATACCTTAGAATTTATAAAAAAAAATATTTTTTCTAAGGTGTGTGAAGTCTGACAACCCGCACTTGGCCAGCGTGGCAGACTATGGACTCAAACCTCTCAATATGAGAGGAGACCCATATTCCAACAGTGGAATTATAATGGGTCGGTTATTTTTATTTTATTAAAACTTCATTATTATTATCTTCTATATCTTCATCTAGATCTAGATCTTTATAAGTTCATTTAGGTGAAAACAATAATGAAGTCGGTATGAGCAGGTGATAATTAACAGATATTGGAACACATGACCAGCTGGATCGTACTTGTTAATTACTTGGTGAAAAACAGGGTAACTTGTAGATATATACAGGGGACGTATAATTGGCTGCCGTAATAATAGTAACAGTCTACATTATATTGATGGTGCTATTGGAGAGGCCTATGTCCAGCAGTGGACGGGAACAGGCTCATGATGACGCACCTGTGTAAGTACCATCAAAAACGTCTATATAAATTCAAATTCAAATTTGTGTTTTTTAAATTTGCAATGATAATTATTATTACTACGTATCGTGACGCCAGGTCCGTTACGGGGTACGCAGAGAGCACCGAGAGCCAAATATGTCTACGCTTACAGAACTGACGTATTTTTTCTTCATTTATTCATTGATAAATATCTGAGGTACATATGTACCTACATATTCATTTGCTGGTCACAGATTCCTAGTGATCTTCAAGTTTTAAGAAATTGCTTTCATTTACGAAGGGCTCGCTAAGCAATTGGTTTTAATTATTATATTTAGGTAACAATTTATCAAAGTTTATTTGAGTCTTTAAAAGAATATTAACATGAATTAGAAACTAACCTACATCTTCATCAAACTGCACTGGAGCAGGCTGTTCGAGCAGCTGTATACTTCAGACCCCTCTCAAATGCAGACTTATGCCTGCAGGGACAAAAAAAGGGTTGCAACCAATTTATTTTTACCGCGTCAGTTAATCGTGAACGAATGAGGTGAGCCCCAAGCGTTTCAAAGGAATATTGTATTTCAACAATATTACTGATCATTCATTGTATATATAGGTATGTATATGTAATTGAAGTGCACACCAGTTACCCGCTAATTGCTTATTTAAATGGCTTAAGGATAAAGTTTCCCGCCGTTTTTAATATGTATTATTATGTAGATGCTATCTGTATTGCATTTGCTTACAAATTTTGTATGTTGAGGTAAAATTGAGTCGTTTTAATCGTGTTACATCTTAATTAGCGACGATTTTATGTAATGGACACGGCGTTAGTGCGCGGCTCGAGGCAGCGGCTCATTGTGATCATTGTCTATGTTTAATCAACGTACTTTATAAAATGTTTTTCATTATCGCTTTGTGTTAGCGACTGGCATCCTCCTGTGTACTTGAAAGGACAAAATGTGAAAAGCTAAAATAAAGCGATTGTTTCTTATTACTATGTATGTAGTTTTCAGAGTTTTATTTTGCAAATTCGCGTACTTAATGTTATCTCTATCAATTGATTAGTAGTTTATATTTATGCACGGTTTTTAAGGAGGGCAACGGATGTTTCAGCTTTTCTCTATCTCCCTTACTTCTCCTATAAACGTTTTTAACTTTCTAACATTGATTAATGTGTCAGAATGAGCAGGATCGAATCTACAGTTTACAACGCTGGCAATGCGTACCCAATGGTTATGAAGGCAAGCAATGAATGCTTAATTTTATTTTATTTAATGTAATTGTAACGCAAATCGCATAAAAAAATATTTTTCTACAATTCTCCCCTAAATTAGTATGAACTTCCACGAACCTCACACTGCGCCACGCTCACGAAGAGGTACTAAGATTTAATCCCAAGCCTTAAAGTATCTGCGTTCGTTGCCTATTAATTTAAAGCACACACAATGCTAACGTATATTAAATTAATATTAGTTATAACAGTGAAGTAGGCACCAATAAGTCACAGATAAACCAATAGCAGCTAGTCAGTTGGCCGCCAGCAATGCGATCGGACAACACCAGGGCGCACCTGCAACAGATTTATGGCTTGGCTCAAGTGATAAGAAATTTATGTTAATTTCGCGTTAAGTTATAAACTTATTATGTTTAGTATTAAATGTGTTGAAAGTCAATCTACATATACGATTACAATAATGTAATATACATAAGTATCGGATTAAGTTGTGGAGAAAGTCTATGTCCAGCAGTGGGCGGGAATAGGCTGATAATGAATATTAGGGTATTGGCCTAGGTTCGGAGCTTTCTCCTTGACGAACTCTCGCGGATCTTATCGCGAAAGGTCGCATCTGAATCTTCAATATCCGCTTAAAAACTTAAATTTAGTTTATATAAGAAGAAACATAGGTATATTAAGCCTTTAACATAAGAATTCTTGCAACGTTAATTGAACTGTCAAACCACTTGAAAGCGGGGCATATTGTAATACAGTTGAAGAACTAATGCGAGCGGCCTCTGGCTATGCAGTATGATAAAAACGAAGGTATTTTTCATCTCACTAACGTGTAGAATTAGTATTGTAGATCTGCATTTCAAACGATTTTTTACAATTTGATGTTATTCATTGCAATTTTCTATTGGTTGTGTCACGGGCTTAATTTTTGAAGCGAAACAACTTTAAATGACTTTTTGATTTGACGATTTGCAATTGTTTCAAATATAATAATTAGGTTAGACGAATTAAAAAATAAACTGTTTTGTCATGTCGCATTTTATTGATGGACGCAGTTTGCAATGGTGTCTTCTACTTACATATTAAAATAAATTTAACATTAAAATGTCAATATTATTCTCTGATATACAGAATCGTAATTATATGTTGATCTCCAGCTACATCATACTAAACACAAAATGGTTGACAGAAGTTTCGTACGAAGAGCTGAAGATCCAGTTCAATACCGTGATATTAAAGATATACATATATATCCAGCATTAGATGAGGAGCAGACCAATAACAATTATGATGTCGTAAGTAACTGTAGTAGCAGTAAACTATGGAAAGACTGGTAATATTTTACGTACTCGTATATAAAGAGTCGGGATCGCTTACATTTTGTACCAAACCCTGGATCTAAGATAATCGTTGGTGTTGCTGGCAATTGGGCGGCCGCCCGTTGTCGGCTCCACAATTTGAGACGATAAAGCAGAAGGTCGGACCATCGGATCGGATATTTCGGAGACAAAGCGAATCCACACGGCCGCGCCACTTAACGATTAGCTGATAGCGAGTCCAGCTCGGAATTGGAATTGTTTAAAGGTTACTGGGTTCTCTATCACTTGTACAAAGTAGAAATCTCGACTAAAGTGTGTCTAAATTAAATACGTTTTGTTAAATAGCGACGTGAATTCAATTACACTTTTTAATGCAATTAACTGTTCATAGGAACGCATTATGTGTGTAATATTTGTTGGAAATTATAACTGTTAAATGGTTGTTATTAAATTTTCTGAGCATTGGAAAAGTTAATGACATAACATCACGCCTATATTCTTTAGTCCGACTTGGGGATCGAAACAAGGGCTGCAACTAAGTTCTGCAGTCGCGCTTGCGACCATTAGACAAAGGAGACAGTCTATTGTTACATTAATAGTCAATTAAAATGGTTGTCTGGTAATATATTCATCTTTTTAGAGATTTGGTGATCGAAAGGCAATGATAGTTAGTAACGGACTAACACTATTTACCGCCAACCATTCATGACATGAATAAACATTTTCAAGTCAATAGATTTTGAGTAGTTGTTTTATGTACTCGTAATATGCAGTTAATGACCATTATAAAAAATGGGATCTCTTCCAAAGTAGGAAATCAAACTACATTATAAAAAATAGGTAGTCTCCCAAAATCGGAAATACATTGTAAAAGAAGTACATTATAAAAAATTAGCCGACTCATAAAACAGTCAATTAAAGTACTTACATTATAAAAACTAGGCAACCTTATAAATTAGACACTCAAAATATATTACAGAAAAAACATTCTCTTAAAATAGTCTGTTAGACTACTTTATAAAAAATAGGCAGCCCCTTTAAATAGGCAGATAAGCACACTATAAAAAGGAGGTTCTCAGTGAAGCTTTATGTTCACTAAGAATTTATTCGGGACTTTCAGACGGGCTCACAATGAGGGAATAAATTAGCCATGTGCGCATTGCAATGTCGCCCGCACGCGACCCTGACGACTCAATAAAGCAGGCGTCCGCTATGTGAAGTACGACGGTACGACTGAGGTACGACGACGAACAGTACGACGATACGCGCGTACCGATCTTTTAGTGCCGGCTTTAAAATTAAATATTGGGATATACGGTCCGCTAATAATTGGACGACAGCTGAATCATTAACCGTTATCATCATTAACATCATTCTTATCATGATCATTATCATCATCATCAAAACTTATCGCTGCATTGTGGACACCTTTCTTTATGCGAACGCTTAAGGTTTTGTTCTGCATAACTAGTATGATGCGAGTTGGCTGATTTAATTAACTTTAATTAACTTTACAGAGAACTCTTGAATACATTGACACTACGCCATTAATGTGTTTTTGTCACTGAAATGTAAAGCTATTGAAGCATTGTACTAGTTCTCCATTTTTCCACAATTGATGTAAATATTTAAACTTAGTCATCATCATCAGCCTATTCCGTCTACTGCTGGACATAGGACTCTCCAATGGCATGCCACTGAGCTCGAAATTTAAACATAAGAATATAACAAATGGACTTGTTGTGATTATTTAAAAATATTAAGGATGTGTATAATACAGATATGATTAAATAGGCGGGAATGATCGGCAGGGAGTACGGATAAATAAAAACAAGACAAAGACAAGAGAAAAGAATTACTTAATTAATTAAGAAGAGAGAAAGGATTACTTGTCTTTGTTTTGTTTCTATTTCCCTATTTTTTGTAGGAATACAACCTCCGCCGTGATCGTGCTGCCATCAGCAGGAGCTCATGAAGACCCTGTATAAGTTAAGACTTGTAAGCGGTTCTTCTTTATCAGCTTCTTTAATTTCAACACCATCTAACGACGGGTTGACATCACCGGGGGGCGGTTGACCCCCTGAGACTGTTCGGGTAAGGAGGGAATCCTCGAGGCCCGTAATCTCGCACCCATGCGGCGAAATATCCGCCGCGGCGTACGAACGACTGTCCTGTCCTGTGTTTAACTTCAGAACTGATCGGACCATCTCGAAAAAACGTAAGACATACTCGTATACATCATGTACGTACATAAACACTCACGAAACGTTTAATTACTATTTATTTACCAATTATTTTACCATTAATTATTCTGGCTCGCAGTGCATAGTGTCAGATAATGGACATTGCATACGATGTTTGCGTGTAAATTTCGATCATCGTTTGCCGCGTACTCACAAGAACAGAAGCACGCTAGATATAAATCTCAAAAAATGCGTTTGCATACACGCAATTCTGTACCTTACAGTGATGGTATGAGCATACCCGTTTTTGTAAGGAGCAACAGGTGATGAATCTTAAAATCAAATTGGACAATATATTGCTTTTAAGCCACGGTGGATTTATGTGTTGTATTCGCTGTTTTTTGGTTTTAATTTAGCTTGTTGGTTTTTATATCGATATATGTGTTTTGGGATTATTTTATTAACGCACCTAAAATCGTGAGTGACTTGCGCACCATAAATCTAGTCTTCGTACCAATTTTCATAAACACCATTTTATATTATTCAAATAGTGTGTAATTACGTAATACCTATATATAAAAATCTTTAAAAGTAGTGTACCGAAAAACTAAATAAGAACTCGAAAACAGAAAATCTTTAGGATAGATAATTTCTTCGGTAATTTTGGATGAAAAATGAATAATGACTCTAGTGTCAGTCGAGCCGCAGATTCGGCAATTTTAGATCGCACTTGAAACTGTGGCCCAATCTGATCTGATCGAAAGTGATCTGGTGCAATATTCAATCGAAATTGGATGAAAGCGAAACGGACGAAAAGCGAACTTTGGTGAAATAACAATTTAAACTTGAACGATAAAATCAAAAACCGTTTTAAAAAAAACATTTCAATATATTAATGAATACACCCAG
>DWDT01002718.1:0-13307 GCA_018245595.1 Microceris scylla | reverse complement strand
TGTTAAGAACCAATAGGATCCCTTCCTTTACCTAGCCCCGCCCAGTACAGGGAAGGGGAAGGGATCCTATTGGTTCTCAACAAACATATTCCTCGCTACGCATCCTTGCTCATCCCTGGTGGAAACGCACCCTTAGTACTTTATCATTAATCACTTACATATTGTAGTGTGTGTAAAACACCTTACAATATAAGTTAGAGTATTTTGTATATTGAACAGTTATAATAAAGACGTCAAACCATTGACACGCCTCTGAATACTACACTGAACCCGCCAACACATTACAATATAATATGTGCATATATAAGATTTACCTGTAGAATTCAGCATACTTTCTCTTCCTCTCGTTACCGACGAGCTGCTTGAAGGAAAAGCCGCACACACCAGCGAGAGTCAGGGCCACAGTGAGGTTCCTCTTGATGTTGGAGTGGAGGAGCCCTCGCATCTGGGGCTTGGAAATGGTCGACACTGCCTTGTCTGCCATCTGAAGGGATATATATTGATTTACCTTGGTTGTATACTAAACTAAACTACATGATATGGTGATGACTAGAGGAGGTGCCTACTAAAAATAATTATCATGCATTCTTTATATTAGTAATTAGCTCATTTTTATAGTTATTTTTATGTTGTACACATATATATACTGCAGTCATGCACATTTACTCAGTACAGTCGCAAGATGACTGCTAATTGAGAGGTCCTGGTTTTGATTCCCGGGTGAAGTCGTATTAGGTTTTACTGAGAAGTGTTTGTAGTGCAGTCTGAAATTTGTGGCCAGTTTATAGCAAAAAGTGCACTCCCTTTTGTATGGTGGGAGGTAAAATGTAATAGATGGATAGTAAAAGTGCTCTAGACTCCTCTGCAAATACAGACTACCAAATACTGCCTTTGGCAGATTCAGGTATGCAGATAAAAATACATATTATCATGCAGGTTGATAGTGCTCATATTTTTTGAGTTGTTGAAATGTTGGCAGAATAAGCATTAATTTTGAAATAAGCACAAATAAAAAGATATTTTGATGAAAACTTGATATGTGTAGCATAATTAGATTTTTTGTTCTACTTGGAATTGAAAAATTATTAAGATGCCCAAAATCAGCTTATCTATGTGCCACAAATTTGAAACTGGAACATTTTGCAAATTTTTTTTAAACTGCCTTCTTGTAACAATAACTACACTGGATACGCTTATCAGGAAATTGCAATCGAAAATTGATTAAATGTTTTCCAATTCATTAATGATAGATAAATGAGTCTCTGTTTTAAACAAACAAAATTACTCATTATGTAGAATATGTGAATTTCATATCATATTAAACATGGATTTATGGCTCTATAAACAAAACTAGCCGTTTATTAAAACTTATTTTACTTAATGCCTTAATAATTTTTTTTATTGTTCCGATTAAAATGATACTGCCTTGCATTTGACATTTAGGAAACTGTAGTACCTCATTGAAAATATAGTAGGGTTACGTAGATATTTTGGTAAAAAAGTTTAAATACATTCATTGACAAATATATATTAGTTTAAGGAAATTATAATAAAATCCTTCATTTTAGTTATTAATTAATAAAAACAATTGAAAACGTCATGTAAGCGTATAGACAACCTTCTTACATAACATCTAGAAATTGCTATTTTTTCAAATATATGGAATTGTAATGCCACAAAATATTTCAAAGACACAATTCTGATTTATTTTAAAATAATGAACGATAAACCTTAAAGACTTACCTTTTTTACCTTTGGTCACGATAAACCACAGTGGTGGTGTACACAAGGAGGTAAATTATCAGTGATATGTTCTCTATGACGTACTGCGAACTTAGAGAGGAAGTAAAATCCACAGACAACTTACATTTATCTAACTGGCGCATTTAAACCAATAAGAACGTAGAGATGAGGTGATTATGTTTTCTATTACGGCAATCGTATACATTATTATTTTTATATTATCTGTCTTAAGATTTGCATATTATGTTAATTTATCAGGACTGTATATAATATAATTTCTTCAAGTAACAAAATAATTCAAAGCATTTTTTTAACAATTTAGTCTTAAAAAACACCATGGTTTAATAATCGTTGTACAAAAACAGCTACGTTATGTCATGACCGAAGTCAAAAATAAAAACAAGTGTTCATTAATTTCGCGCTATTTTTTATTATGCTTGTTATGGGAATTAATTAAACGATGCGACTGTCGGTGATTTTATTTTTAGTTGCATTTAAACTTATTAAGAAAAATATGTCAAAATTTCTTCTTTGTTGTTTGGATTGGAGTTATGGCAAAAGTTAAGTTAGTTAAACTTATTATAATTGATATTTACAAACCTCTATAAAAATTATATTCACGGTAATGTTTATTAAACAGTACAGGTTAAACCACCCAGCAATCAACTTTTTAGCGAGAATTATAACTTTTTATAGCTGTAGGTTAAATGTTTGAAGTGATAAATTTAAATACTTCACTTTCTGGCTACAGAACTAGGAAATTAAAATAAAATTTTAATGTTGTACATGTTACGTTAAAACTGTTCTGAAAATAATTTACTAACGCTGTATTAATTTAAACAAGGATTCTATAAAACATCATTATTAAGGCAATATATCTGTAAAAGGCGAGGTATTTCACAAGTTTTCTATCGAGTGGTTTACCATATTCTATAAAATAAGTTTCCTGTAGTAACATTGAAAGAAATCGCTCTATTACTTAGAACACTGTTTATTGCTCTTACCTACCCTACTTTCATGTTTTTATTTTGTTTTTCCCAATACAATGTGCAATACAATATTATGAGCTAACGTACATGAACTTTTTTACAAAAATATAGTATAAATAAGTAGATTTCTTAAACGGAAACTAGTTCAGATTTAGAGAGAATTTCATCCAATAATTTTAATATTTCTTCTATGATCTATCAAAAACCTGCACAGCGTTAACCAAATAAAAAATAATAATTTTCCATATAAAAATTTATACTATGCTATGCCACTAGATTTTTGCGGTATAATTATATAAACAAGATACTTATGATTTATTTTGGTAGCCGGAAACTAACCATGTTGGGAAATAGTAGTCTTGAAGGCGACCGATGCGCGACTGTTCCCAATTAAATACTCGCTTACCATAAGTTGTATGTCAGATGATAAACGTTAGAATCAAGTATAATTTATTCGCCAGTGTTGCCATATATGTGAACGTCCACCACCTCCAATAAAACAAGTAACAATATTTTTATTCGTTTATTAATAAACTAACTTTACAAATTTAATAATAGCAGAACAATAATATTCCTTATTTCTTTTCATTCATAATAATATGATAATAATTCACCATGACTCGTCGTACTTTATGAATATAATTATATGATTTAAAAATAATGAAGAACGACAGTGAAAGCAACTTACAGAAAAAAAATAATGCACAATAAAAAAAAAAGGATTGATGCAATTGATCGATTGCCAGCAACAAACATTTACAGGCGCTCACATTCACTAAGAGCCGGCCCGGGCGCCGGCTCGGGCGCCGGCTCGGGCTCCGCCGGCGACTAACAACACGTACTAAAAAAATATTACAATAACATAAAGTTACATTTTATTGTATCAATTCTTTTATTCACTATTATTTTTGCAATCTATTTACAAGTTCATATAATGTTTACATACCAAAACTATACGCTATTCCTCATGGTGTGGTGTTACCCTAAACCTATATTTATAGTGTTAACTATTTGTATTTCTTTCATCATCATAGACATATATATATATGTATTGTATATATATAAACGTATATATAACATAGATATTTAATTTTATCGGCATAAATTACTATCATTAAGTTGGAAAAATGAAAAACAAAACAAAAAAGACAAAAAATAAACTAAAAAATGATAACTGTACACCCAATATTATACACAGCTAGTTCTGAGAGTCCATCCTATAAAACTATATGGTACAAGCCCGCAGGTCACTCTTATTATACATTACAAGGCTTCGTACGGTACGTACTATTATAGACAGAAGTCGGCCCGCGTGGAAACGTGCTGGTCGGCGACAACGCCCTATGTACAACGCGACTTGGACCGACTCGCTCCCAAAAAAAAAAACATTCTCCAAATAAAATAATAAAACCATTACTTAACGCGTAACATATATTAACTTTCCCCGCCTATACATAAAATTTACAAGAGATTGTACATCGGCCGGACCGATCTTTAAATTAATAGTTTACAAACGATGAAACAACGCGCGCCCAGCGGCCCCGCGGGGCGCCCCCGCCGCCTCGCCTTCACCCCGCCCCTCCCACGGCCAGCCGCACCGTTCTAACACTAATCATAATTTCATTAACAGACAGCGATAGACAGACACACAGCTCGATCCACGGCACACGTTTTAGGGCACAATTTATCAGGCAATTTATTTATATTTAGCTATAAAATATTCTCAATATATATACTATACACATTCTACGTACGTACTAAAACACATTATTTTTTTGTATTGTAGCACTATCACCGTCCGACCTAATAGTAGTAATAATAATAATAATAATAACAACAACATCGTCAAAATAGTGATACAAAAATGGGGGGAGAAGGGGTAAGGGGGGGGGAGTAGGAAAAAGTGGGCGAATATGGTACTAAATACCGAAAAAACTAAGTGGATCGCGTTCTACGAAGTACTAAGGCCGTCGTTAGCGACGTATCCGCTTCAATCTACTAATGTATTAGGTTTCACATCCACAAATTATTGCTTTTGTTTGTATCGCTCAGACATTAGGAACCGCAAAGGAAATTCTCTATTCAGAAAAAAAATAATTCACATATGTTCATCCACTGTCATGTTTTTCTCATATTGCATTTAAAAATTCCTCAAAAAGTGCATCTATGATCTTATACAACTTTTCGGGATAACAAAGATTTTTCAACAAACAAATGTATCATTTCACTATACACATAAAACTGTTCGGTGTTGCCACAATGTTCACATTAAAATGTCTATTATATATGGAGAAACGCGGCATGGCAACCATGTTGCTGCCGGTCTACACCCGGCACGAATCCGAAACCCATAATTTTTATTTATCTACACACGTTACTAGAGTGAGGTTCAAATTTAAAAATTGTGATAATAAATACTAGCATCTACTTATTAAAAAAAAAAAACTAAATTTCATTACAGACGAAAAAAAAATCAATTATGTACAGTGCAAAGAAACTAGCTTAGGTCTAAAACGAATGGATCACTGGTTTTGTAAAAATCGATTGTTGCATAATAAAACGGACGATGGGGGGGACGCGGTCGCAACGCTGGAGGGGAGGGAGGGGAGGTCGGAAAATTAAAAGTGGGGCGTTCAAATGAATGAAGTTTAGTTACACTGGAAGCCCGTACAGACAAACTGTTAAAACACTCAGTCACGTCTATTAAATTATTATCATTTCACTAAGAAAAATTATCTATCCAAATATCGTGTCACATATTAATTAATTACAATTATTGGTCTCGTGAATTCACTTACACATTAAACGCGGCCGCAGCGCTACGTTACGTGCAAAAACGTACGAAAATATCATTTAAAACTTTACGCATCTCATCTTTTATATCTCTCGGTATTATCTTTTATCTTTATATTTATATAACCCTATTATAAGTGTGTCTCTCTCTCTACAGGTCGAGTGCTGTTTCTTTATTTGTACAATAATTATACACCTCTATCCACTAAACTAAGGCTCCCACGTTTGGCTTAAACTACACACGTCCAAGTTCCGCCGCTTTGTTGATGGTGGTGATGGATTTTATTATTATTAATATAATTTAAGACGCTCTTAAAAAAAAGAAATTATTCGATACAGAAATAAGAAAAAAAAATCGACTTACATTACATTTAATAGAAAACGTCGTGAACGCTTCGAAAAATAGTGAATGGTAACATGATATTTTGTTCACTAAATTAGTAAAAATTATATGGACAAAACGTAATACGAACAACGTCGGCCTCGCGACGGGGCTCGAGCTCAGGTGGTGTCGGGAACGAGGAACGTCTTCATTGAACACTTTTGATAAACACCGACGCGCTCCGGCCGGCGGCCGGGGGAAGGCGACTAACTCCGATTTCAGCAGCACTTCGCACACACTACTTTAGTTAAAAATTTCACTAACAGTTTCGTCACACACACACACACCTCCCCTCGCTTGTATTGCACGATACTCAACTTGCATTTTACACACACGTGAGATTCATAAAATCAAAAATCAGCAGTCCGCAAGGGTGCGAAGCACGGGAGCGAGGCGGGACAGGCGCAGGCACGGTGCACGTGCGGGGAGTGTGGAGGGCGCGGTGCGGGGCGCGGTGGGGGGCGCGGTGGCGGGGGTCAGTCGAGGCGGTAGAGCAGCGCGAGGCCGTGCGGCGGCGCGGGCGCGGGCGCGGGCGGGCCGCGCTCCGCGCGCCGCCGCCGTCACTTGCCGTCGCGCGACGCGCGCCGCCGCCGCACGGCGCCCGGCGCCGCGCCCGCCCCGCCCTCGCCCACTGGAACCACATCGTCAACCTCGTTATTGCAACCCTCCGACTAAATCGGGAACATTAAACAGACCTATTTTCGCCTATCCTATTAATTGTGTAGTAGCATTTTATATTTATAACAAATAAACTGGTCAGTGAGCGTCGACGACAAAACAAAATTTTTAATTACATAGTATGACTTTCCTATGAAGTCCTATTAAGAAAGATGACTGGCTAAATGCGATCATATTATGAGTGATTGAGCTGCTGTACCAAGGGACTTGCTACTCGTTACTGCGACTAGATTAGTTCAATTACAGCTGTCACTAATGCTGTCATTTTAGAAGTGTCTAACATGAATTTCTATTGCTTTTTACGTTAAGGAATAAAATCGACATCTACTCAGTTTGTCGAAGTGTCCCTGTATCACTGGACCTCTGAAATAAAGGATAATTAATATGAGGACATTCATTTACATTGCTAGTGAAGAAGTGGGCTTGAGTTCGAAGGTAAATATAAATCCCAGAGTCTATAAAATAAAAAATGGACAGCACCCCCAAAGAAGTTCAATATGTTATAGTCGATTTGAAAAACCCCCAGAGCATCCTTCTCTACGTCATCACCTTACAAAAATTGAAAGGTCAGGGAGTCAGTGTTGGTTAACCAATACGGTGAAAATTATTTTAAAATTTATGGATTGTGAGAAATAATGTGAGCGAAGAAAATAATGTGATGGAATGGAATTTGTCTAAATCGCACGCTTCAGATCGATAGTTTAATTTACAAACGGTGTAAACTCGAGGTGCCCGTATGATGACACGTTCGTCATCGCGTATGTATTTAAATATATGTATTCTGATTGTTAAAGAAGTTAGAAGACTTCGAAACCGGCGTGCGTGCATAGAGAGAGCCATGAATTTAGGCATGGCAGGTCTGTAGGAATAGAAATGTGGCACTCAATGTTTTCTACCCAGTCTGTTAGAGAACTGGCGTGATGATACGTACAATGAGCATTTTACTTACCGGCACTCCTCGTTTTCCGTCGGAGGGGCGTGTCGCTGGGAGGCGCGGGCGGCGCCGGCCCGTGGCGCACGGAGCGCCGCGTGCCCACGCCCGCCGCGCCGCCGCTCGCCGCCCCCGCCGCGCTCGCTGCCGCTGCACCCACCGCCGCGGCCGCCGCCGCTGCCGCCCCTGCCGCCGCCACGGCCGCTAACGGCGGGCCCGGCCGGGGCCCCTTGATGCCCTTGCCGCGCACCTTGCAGATGAGGGGCTCGTCGCTATCGCTGTCGGACTCCTTCTTGCCCTTGCCGCCGCCCGCCGCCACCGGGTTGGCGACCTTCTGCTCCACTTTTCGTGGCTTCTTCTTGGGCCGCCCCGGCGACGGCCCCTCCTCGCAGCTGATGGTGGACGCGCACGAGCTCTCCGACTCCCGCCGTTTCCGCTTGGCGCCGGGGCCGGGCTTGGCAGGAGCGCACGCGGCGTTCGCCGTCCTCGGACTCGTCTTGTCTACCGAGCCGCTTCTCAAGCAGTTCCTCGGCTGCAGCGCGGGTGAGTCGGACCGCTCGAGCTTGTTGATGCCGGGGCTGAGACGCGGCGTCTTGGGTCCGTCGGCGGGGCTGTTCATCTTGCTGCTGGAGCGCGTGCGCACGCTGCTCCGCGGCACGCGCTCGAGGGCCGACGGCGACGGCGACTCGGGCCGCTTGCCGGCGTACTCTGGCGTTGGTATTTCTATGAGCAGCTGCTCTAAAAGGCTCTTGTCGGGAAAGTCCGCCTTGAGCGGGAGCCTCTCCAACTTCGGCTCGAGTTTCTCCTTTATTTCCGACTCGCCACCCTTCGTCTCTCCATTCTCTGAAACAAGTGACGATTTGTCCTCCTTCAACTGAGCTTCACTAGCACATACCTTCTCCTGGTTGGAATACGTATAGAGCGGAGGCGACATCCTGCTCGGAAGATGGTCGAAGTCATCGACGCCCTTCTCTTTTTTCGGCGAAACTATCGACTCGACGCCGCAAGCTTCGTTCTTTTGAGCAATATTACATTCGAGTTTAGTTTCTGCATTTTCAACAATTTTCACCTCTGTTTTCAATTGGTCCTTCCGCTCCATACTCTGACCGGGCGGCTTCGCATCGTCCCTGAGTATCGGCGTGGGTTCTCTCTTCGCTTCTTTGGTCTGCGGGGAGTCACCGGGCGGCCGCCGGGGCGCGTCGTCTCCGTTGATGTGGTCGGCGTGCATCTTGGCCAGCTCCGCCTCGATGTCGCCCAAGTCGTCGATGTCGGGCGGCACGGGGTCGTAGTGCGGCTGGCCCGTCGCCAGCGACAGCCTCTCTAGCAGCTCGTCGGACGCTGTCGGGGGGTCTAGTACACCTATTATCCTCTGCACCGAGGTGGGACTAGTAGAGCGAGGCATGTCCAGTCGCTCCTTCCTCTGCGGGCCAGGTGGCGACTGGCTCGCTTGGTTGGGCGATTTCTCCGACAGGGCATCCATGGATTCGATGCCGGAGTCCTCGCCCTGCGCCTGCGACGTGGGCGACCTGTTGCCGAACTTGTCGGTGTCGGGGCGGGCGGCGCGCTCGGCCACCAGCTTGCAGTAGGACTTGTCCTTGGGGCGCTCCTTGCGGCGCGGCGACGCGGCCCCGCAGCGCTGACTAGAGGCGGGCGGGGGGGAATCTACGCGACTAGCGCCTATCGTGCCTACGTTTGTCGATCCAGGGGGATCTGGAACGCAAATAGACAGGGGTGTCATGTATCTCAATTGTTTACGATTAAAACTAATGCAAATCATATTTAACTTAACACAAGGCAAATATGGCTTAAATGTCAAATTGATATCTAACAGCAAATATGACTCTAACACACGGCAAACATGACAAAAATCTAATTTTACTTTGACCTACTTGGCACTTCAAACTCAAAAAAGAAACAAAATAACGAATATTCAATTAAATTGATATAACCCCAGATTTTGAATTTCTTTTTTTTAAATAACTCTGATAAATTTTGACAACAGTGAAACACTACCAGTGCAGTTTAAAAATTTTTTAATTAATTTAACTTATAGCCATAATGTTAAATTTTTTTTCACATTAAAATGTCACAAGAGAACATAGAATTGAAAACGTATTCAAGATATAAAATAAACTATATGTAAAATGAAGGCAGTAATAAAATTTAAACAATATGCAATTTAACAAACTCTATACATATATATGGAAAAAGCTATTTATCTTACAAACAATATAAATCAATATTTTTAATAACCAACGAATAAAGAAAATAGCTCATTTAAGATTACTTCCATATTCAAGACATCTTATATAATAAAATATTTTTTTAAATTTATAAATAATGAAACGACTATACAGGAGACTATACACTTCACCAACATCCTGTATAAAAAAATTGTGAACCCAGAAACGTTCACAATGCCCACACAGAAAAAATAAATGTGCTTCTCATTGTTATAATGCTATAAAAATCAAAAAAAAACATTGAAAAATACTAGACACTTCAGGATTTAGTACTTAGTTAGGTACATGACACTTACTATTGACAATTATAGTACCATATAATAGTTTACAATAGTTATTGTCCGATAAACAATTTTAAAACACACAGATACACTTCATTAGTGATCTCGACAAAGTCTTCGATAATCTCGAGTGTTTAGGTAGACAATAGCACTACAATATGTACCGTGTCGTTTTTCATACCACAATTGTACATCTGAGGAACGTGTCACAGATAATATATATTTATATAAATTCTTTTAGAACTTTATGGATAAAGAAATGAAAAACAACAATTGTTAAATTTACCTATAATTCAAAAGGCATTGAAATAGTGATCCCATTTTATAACACTTTTATATATATATATATATATTTATATATTTTCTAGCTAAATAATTACAATAGTTTTACAAATAACAGTTTACAGTTCCAATAGCTTAAAGATGAACATATTCACTAATAGACAACAATATGGAAGTAATCCTATGATTTCGAACATATGTTGGCATACATACCTGGACAGGAACTATGGCTAATTTTCCTCCGCTTCTCAGTTGTGATCAGTCCGTTGGGGGAGGTGATTGTGGTGTCCGTTAGTGTCCTTTTTAATTTGTTATCCTCCCGGTCGAAGTTGGACGTGTCCGCATCGTCCACACTCATCGTCCGATCTAAGCTCTTACGACACTTGAGCAACCTATTATCGACCTCACTAGCACCCGTTTTCACTTCATTGTACTCCGTGTCCACTTGCACCGTTTTGACGTCACTGGACTTTAAATTATCACATTTCGCACCACCACTAGTACTGTCCTTTTCTAGTTTTGGAGTTGGTAACTTCTTTTTCATCTCGTGGTTGTTCACCATCTCTCTGTAGCCCTCGTTCTGCGCGTACTTGCCCTCCTTCTCCAACAAGTCGTTCCTCCACTCCTTGTCTCTTTCCTTCTCTATAATTTTCCCGCTCTCGCTGAGCAGCTTCGATTTCTTCCTCATCTTCATGTTGTCCAACGTTTGGACTTTGTTGTTGAGGAGCTTGTAATCGTGAGACTTCGTGACTATGTGAGCATTTTTCGATATCGTCTTCATTCTATACACCACGCTGTTATCAACTGCGATGTCAGTCTTGATCGTGTCCCCCTCATTGTAATGGTTGTTCAGCTTTATGTTCTTGACGTGTGAATACTCATCAGTCTTTGAATTCTCAGTACTATCTCCCGTTTTCGGAACAAGAGACTCCTCTGCGTCTCTCCTGTGGGACTTGTCTTCTGAGTCCAACGATTTCCTGATTTTAATTTTTTTCGTGTGCAATTCTCCGGGACTAAATTTTCTCTTTTCTTTTTTTGAGTTTTTTATGACCGCTGAATTTCGACCCCTAAGGCTTATGTGTAGCGGTGGAACCCGGAGTTCACCGTCAGTGGGCTTTTCACCTTTCGGTGGTAGATTGATAAAGCTTACGTCTGCCTTATACACCGGTTGGACAACAGGTTCATTTTTATCCAATTTCAACCTCAATTTTATCGATTCTTTTTCCCCTGATGGCGATTTGGGCGCCTCGACGGTCGGAGTGGCAGGCTTGGCGACGTGTGGTCGCGGTAAGGCAACTTTGTTAGACTTCAAATCGCGCACGATTTTATCCTTTAACGTCGCCGGCTTCTCCTTTGCACCAGTTCTGGGCTTCCCCCCTTTTTGGGCTAATTTATCATCTCTGTCCTTCTTAAAGATTTTATTTTTCGACTTTGGGTCATCTTCGTGACTCTTTCTGCTGTCGTCCATTGGCTCCGTAATTTTCGCGATACCGAAAATCTCTGGTGTTTCCATCGAGTTTTCTTTTACTTTGCACTGGGCGACCGTCACTTCTTCCACCTTTTTCTCCGGCTCCTTGGGCAAAGGAATATCGTCGTCCCTCATGAGCGTTTTAATCAGGTACTGTTTGCTCTGTGCTTCGATCTCCTGAGCAGTAGCCTGTGATCCGACAGTGGCCGTCGAAACGGACGTCGTGGCTCGCACCGGCAATCTCATTGGCGGTGGCATCGACGACGACTGACTCGCGACCATCCGGTCAAATGGCAGACTGCCAGATATAATCACCCTGTCAGAGTTCATACTGCTTTGGATCATTCTTTCAGGTATACTGTTCGTGACTATCCTTTCGGAGTTCATATGACTCGTGGCTGTTCTGTCGGAGCTCATACTGCTAGCCACGATCCTGTCACTCATACTGTTTGCGACTATTCTATCAGAGTTCATACTGCTTATACCCATTCTGTCTGAACTCATATTGGACGAAACCAACCGGTCCGTGTTCATACTGCTCGTGACCATCCTTTCGGAGTTCAAACTGCTTGCTATTATCCTATCCGAGTTCATGTTGCTCGCAATCATCCTCTCGGAGGTCATACTGTTTGCGACCATCCTGTCGGAGTTCGCATTGCTCGCGCCCATCCTGTCGGAGTTCATACTGCTGGCGGCTATTCTGTCTGTGTTTATACTACTCCCAACCATTCTGTCCGAGTTTAAATTGCTTGCCACCATCCTATCAGAATTCAAACTGCTCGGTGACATTGAATAGGTCGCGTTGGGCGGAGATTTGAAAGGCGGATGGTGCGCACTAACTATCGTATGGTTTGGGCTATGGGCGAACGTTTTCGAGGAGGACTGCTGAGGTACGGGCGGCGGAGGCATGAACGTGCTCTCGTTCACGTTCGCGTTGAAAGCATCCGAGGATTTTGAAGGCACATCAGTATTTACACGTTCCAAGCCACTCGAACTAGGAGTTGGAGGCGGCTCGGTGTATGGTCCGTTCAAGGTGGACCCCGAAAACTGTCCGCCAGTGATCTCTCGAAGAAGGGCGTCCGGATTCGACTCAGAGGAATTTTGGACGTTATCCTGCTGCGAGCCATCGTAGTTAGACAAGAGGTCTAACTTGGCGTTGGTGTCGAGGTCCGATATAGCGGACAGGGCGGTGTCATCGAGGTTCAGGTCTGCGCCCAGAGTAGGCAACAGTTGGTCCAAGTCGCAGGTGTCCGGTAAATCGGGCAACAGACTAAGCGAGTCCCGATACGGCTCGTTCCAGTCTTGCTGTGACGCATCCCTCGAAGCTGCTCTCTGCCGAGCGTTATACTGCTGCTGATACCTTTGGAACTCCTGGAAAACAAGCATAATTACTAGTTAGTACCACATTATTTCATTTTTTATATACTAACTAACTCTAAGCGGCGCGCGTTGCTACGCCAACATACAAATACATATAGTATATACCAATTTTCATAATAATCGGTACAGCAGTTTTT
>DWDT01002717.1:0-13310 GCA_018245595.1 Microceris scylla | reverse complement strand
CTAAACCTAGCTTGAAAATTTTATTCGATTTTCGCACATTATACATTTAATATGTGACCTCGTTCTGATGATACAATCAATGTATAGCTTATTATTACACTTTCACGCCACGTCCCTTGCAGGGTAGGCATGAAGTACGGATTGCCAAATATCTCTATCCTTACAGACCTGACGTGTTACTAATGGTTTATTCATGTAAATATGGACTTAATGTTTACATTTTCAGTCAGTGTACTTGACAATGAACAATGCGAGTTGTTTGTTCCAAGACACGTTTTGTTTGTAGAGAGATCGCGATCCCCATTATCGGATTAAGCCATTACACGCGCTGGTAAGCTTCAGCATTAAGCGACTTAGTTTCTCTTTAAATAAATAGCTTGAAATATCGCAACGGGGTTACATAGATAAATTATGTTCTCTTACGTGTGATACTGAGACTGACTTTCGTCTGGAGAAAAATTAATCCATTTTGTCCTTTTCAGCGGATGTTATGGATCAGTATATACCTATAGAGATATCATGGTTTAAGGAGGTGCTATGGATGGATGTTTGAGGTGGTGATAATAGTAATATTTTTTTGGCTATAATACATATCTAATATGAACAGGACTATGGTGGTTTATAAATAAAATATATTAATCACTCCTTACGTACGTACATACATATGTATGTATAACATTATATATACCTATTATATGTTTATTTTATATACTTACGTGCATTTAACGTATAAACGTACATTGTACAAGAAATAAATCTGAAATAAATAATTGTTTTCTTTGCACAAATATAATGTTTCAGATGAAATCGAACCCGCAATCTCCGATTAAGCAATCGGGTAATTATCCACTGGACCAACACGGCCCTAATAGATTCTATCAGCTACATTTAAAGAGTTCCAATGAATTATTCCTTGGATCATAATCATGAGAACTTTTTACATGTCGGTATTCTGAAAATTTGAAGTCTGAATGTAACCGTCTTAAATAGAGGCAGGCGAACATTTTTCATTAATACCTCAGCCCTGATACATCCGGCTGAATCTAGTGCACAGATGATTTAATCTAGCCACCAGTTGTTCATATTTCTGTGACATGTACAGCTTTATATATCGATAAATTATTGCTATTTGACACGTGCGTTACAAAATATATGTCATACATCTGTGTGTTAAACCTTTATAGTTTACTAATGAAGTCAATTCGGCAACTAATATTATCAAAAGGTATAGCTTTGCCAATAACTGTATTATTCCCTTGCCAATATGAACGATACGTTTTTATTTAGGCAGCTACGTAGGTAAGCAGAAGTGTAGTAGGTACTCCAACTTTTTACCAGTTATATCAGTTATATTCCTTGAGAAAAAAAATAAACGCACGCTCTGAAAATGTATTAAAATGTACCATAGAACAGTGTTTAGCGCCGTGTAATGTGCTAGTAATTTGCCGTGCGTGTAACGTGTAATCCGCGTGTAATCGCACACGCCGATTACAAATATAAAGCCTTAAAATAACGATTAGCGGTTTGAAAAAGTAGAAGAATAATTGCGACAGAAGTAAAACATAAATGTTTCGTTACATTGACTCAAACATTATTGTGACATTCGTTTTGCAAGGTGTGTTAATGTAATGGTCGTTCTAAACCACGTAATTGTATATAAATAATGTAAATATACATATACATATAAATATACATATATAAATAATAAATGAATGTTACCGTGCTTACAACTTACACTGTTCATATGCTATTGCTTAAATTAAATTACTTAAATTGCCCGAATACGATTTTAATAGCAAAAGGTATTGTTTTATAATATGTATATGTAATAAATTCTTAATTATTGTATCTGCCCGATCGGGAATTGAACTTTGAACCTTTCTGTTGGCAGATCAGCTCGATAATCATAGTGACATATCATAAATTAAGGAGAATATTGTTTGTAAAAACACCTAGTAATGAAGTATTTAAATCAAGTATTAATTGAATTTATTAATTTGTTTTATGACACACGTTTGAAGAATGTTAAACGTACAAGATATTTTTCAATTTATTTTAAAATTATCTTAATTCCTTTTGAAAAAACTAGAAAACGTTTTGAAATTAATCAATTTGGTTACTGGATCTTAAAAATAACTGAAATTTTTATTCTGTCAAAAACTTTCCAATAATACCTCTGAAACATTTTTTAAATATAGAAGTCGTACTGTAAGGATATATATATAATTGACATTTTGTACTCCCTGACTACTCTACAAAAGACGATATCCCAATGATAATTGTAACAAAACTCCGCAAAGACTTTGTTTACTCACTCAAGTGTAGACCGTAACAAACAGAACATTAATGGCGCGACCAGTCCAAGGTGTATGAAAATTAGGTGAGATTACTATACAACAATTACGGTCCCAAAACGCTGTTTAATTTGAGGTCGGCGACTTTTTGTTAACAGTGAGTCGGAAAAAAAAACTCGAGTCCTTATGCAACGGTTTCATTGTCCTTAGCCTTAATTCGCCCGCTCGTTGGCAGAGGGCGTGCATTGTCTACACGCTCCCATAGAACGCTATTGCACGAACAAATTGGTGCGTTATGAGCACTTTTCGATTGCGGAACCAGTGCACGCAACGATTCTTTGAATGAGATCAGTTTATGTGCGACGTTATATGCAAAGCAGTTTTTTGGTAGTCCCGGTGAAGAATTTGAGGTTTCCCTTCGAATTGTTATTCTTCAGTGTCGTCGTCATCAGCCTGTCTAAGTTGTAGATGGATGTAGGCATTTTAATGAGTATAAAGATTCGGCATTCGCTGCTTTCTGCTTTCCCCGTAAAGGGCCGGCGTGATGATATAATAATAGTTGTAGTGTGTGTGAGTGGGTGTGCGTATAAGGATAATAACGATATAAGACATAATAACGATATAAGCCGACATTCGTATTGCAATTAAAATTAATTGCTTTTTATTTATAAATTTTAGTGTCAAGTCGCCACCTGTCAAATCTTTGCTACTTTAAGTCTATCGCAAAGTCCCTTGTACTCAAGTCAAAGTAAAATTTAAAACAACGCAATCTAACAGAACGATAACCTATTACGAAACCTAGGACCAAGTCTATTGTTGTAATGGCTTTTGGATCAAGAACATCAAACACAAAAGACCATAGCGCCACAACGGTGGCCATGCTTCATAATCCGACGTTCCTCGCTGATTGTGCGTGGAACCTTGATAGCGTTCATTACTTGCACTTTCGTAACTCATGGTCACCCTTCGGTATCGAGTTAAGTTTTTGCAACTCTCATGTTATGTAATTAAGCGGTGCTTGATAACTTGTCAGACGTATACGGCTATGTGTATCAGTCTTTTTCATACTCTACACAACTCTATGTTCAGTAAACGAACTCTTGAATCCAATTGCCTCCAATTAGGCATACGTATTGGCGCCTAATAACCATAACTGAGTAGTTCTATGCATAAAAAGTAGCGCATACATCGCTAAGGTCTATCCATTTTAATGTTAAGGTTACTGTGCAATTGGTCATTGCGATATTCAGTACAAATTATGTTCATAAATCTGCCTTATTCGTGCTAAGTTTTTGTCCAAACCAATCGTGTGTGAGTAAGTTTATTTGAATATTGGTTTCATTTAGACAATAGAGTTTATGATTGCTGTTTGAGACATTATAATGTATGGAACTTGTTTAAAAAGTAGCCGTGATTCTTATATGTATTATTATTGTATTGTCACGCGAGGTTCCTCACGGAGTAGGCAGAGAGGACCGAGAGACAAATATCATTATCTTTACAGACTTGATGTGCATCTTCTGCTTTTATTATTCCTATACACGTAGGCCAGTTACGAAGATGTTTCGGTTTTGGTCCCTATATTCATCAATATTCATGTGTACATAGGTACATCCATGTAATATAAATAATTTGCGGATTGATTGAAAATCAAAACAAATACAGCCATGTTTGTGAATTTAATGTTGTACTAATATATTTTAAAACATTCAAGTCTGCTTACAACAGGACGTACAATTATCAAAATTAAATACATATGCAAGTATGTTTGGATTTCCGGTAACGTTCGTGTACACGTAGAGCTATGATATATGTATGCACGTGGTTCCGTGTTCGTTGTAGAAAAAATTACGGCCAACATTTATTCTTGATACATTTTGGACGCTTAGTGAGATTATAAAATTTAAACTTTTGTATAAGTACCGTAAATTAAATGAGTGTAATCCCCAAAGGGGTAGGCAGGGAGTGTCGTACACTCCCATGATTCACTAGTTATGTTTTAAAGTCCCATGGAATAGGTAGTGTGTCATACACCGGGCAAGA
This sequence comes from Microceris scylla, assembly GCA_018245595.1. Taxonomy (NCBI): domain Eukaryota; kingdom Metazoa; phylum Arthropoda; class Insecta; order Lepidoptera; family Hesperiidae; genus Microceris; species Microceris scylla. The sequence goes on along the minus strand of DWDT01002717.1, from coordinate 8,973 downwards.
TTCCAGTCTCCGAGTCAATACTAGAGATTCTAAATTAGAAAAACCCAGTAGTACCCGACCCAGGATTTGAACCCAGGACCCTCTGTCGGCAGCCGCGTTTGCAACCACTCGACCAATGAAGCAGTCTGCACAGTGCCGTAAAATAAATTAGTCATATTTTCATTCAAGTAAGGTCTGTATGAACAGATATTTTGCATTCAGTGCTTTCTGCCTACATCGTAAAGATTTCGTGTGATGCTATAATAATTATGTTAAGGTCACGGGACATATGAATGTATGTATATTCTCACGGCCACCTGATCCCAAAGAGAGCATCGAGAGAGTTTGTGTTATGGTAACCAGACAGCTGATAAACTACATATATTATAATTATATACATATAAAAAATACATATATAGATATTTTTTCACCCAGACACAGAAAAAATACTTGTGCTCATTACACAAATATTTATTCTGACTGCGAATCGAACCCACGACCTCCGGTGCAACAGTCGGGTTCACTAACCACGGGACCAATGGGCCGCTGAAACAATCATTGCTTTGCGCTGGATTAGATCAAAATTCCTGAGTAATCATCAACGCCTTGCTCAGTGTTCTTAATGCCTTTTAAATTGAAGCCCATGTAACGCAAGTATGTCATTTATATTACAATATTTATATTTGTCTGTTGCATATATTCTAATTATGAAAATAAAATATGTGTTTCATTCGTAACATAACACATATTAGTTGTTAACCTTGTACCAGTGTTCTAATAATTAATACCGTTTTACATTTCCGTTGTGATATGGGTGCCATAGATATAAAGATACTGACAATCACGAGTCAATAATTAACTCTACCCGTCAGATATTTAGTCAGCTGGGAATCGAACCCGGTATCCTCGAACTCAGTGGGATGGTATGTATGTTGATTTAAGTATCAACTGTCAAATACGTTAGTATGTCAGTACCAAGGAGTACTTGTAGACTTATTCCTTTTTATTAGAAATTGTATGTAAAAAAAGTACCATCACGCCTGTTATTCCCGAAGAGGTTGGTATTGGAGTGTAGTACATCCCCACGTTTCTCTAGTTACTTACTTAATGGTCCCATCGTGGAATCGGAGTTAGATTACTGTATAAACCGGGCATAGTTCCAGTCACTCCTAGAAATTTCCACTAGAAAATCTAAGTTTGAAAAATCTTATACATATTACCCGATCCGCGAATTGAACCCCGTACCCGTTGATCAGCAGTCGCGCCTACAACTACTCGACCAACGAGATAATTGTACTTATTACCTTTATGATGAATAATGTAGGCAGTAAGGTAGTAAAAGGCAGAATGAGTTTTGAATAAATGTTCTATCAAATCAAAATAGTATGCTTGTAAAGGCTAAAACAACATACCTGTACCTATATTCTAGTATTATAATTAGGTCGGATACATACACTTATTTATTTTTTCCGACGGATATGTCTGTTAATACTAAGTTCGCTTTATAATGTTTGTAAACGTAGTTGTATTAATTTACAAAATGCGTCCAGTCCTGTTCTGTCAAATGTTCTAGAACTGTCCGTCAAATCGTTAAAAATATCCGCCATTACTGAAATTAGAGGCGGGTAGTTGTATTTTTTGTTTTTACTCTGTATCTATTATTTTATTAGTAATGGATAGATGTCACTCCGTCTACCTGTCAGTGAGCATTCACGACAAAACGGTTTTAATTATTTCAGTAAATCTTTCAATAAAGAACGCTTAAATAAAGGAAAAAGGATACAAGGTATTGTAAAACATTTTCAAAGCAATTACTAATTCAATAAGGAATGTAATATTGTACATGAATTTGTTTGTTATCTCGAGAAAGTTCGAGAAACAGTCAGGTTATAATCAATATTTAATTAAAAAATTCTTAAGGGCGTTAGAAGACTGCCAATCTGTACTTAGCCAGCTTGGCAGACTATGGCCTTAGCCCTCTCTCCCAAAGACACTCATGTTCCAACACTGAAATGATAAAAAGGATCGGAAAAATAACAAAAATTTCAATTCTAAATCTAAGATATCTCTTATCTACGATACCTTTTATTAAAGAAACGATATCTGTCTATCGTAACCGTCACAGTTGTAAATCGATTCCATATTAACGTCTCTATATATTTGTGGCGGGTTCGAAGTAAATTACAGAGTGGGCACGATAATATAATAATGAGTGGTGTAGTGCGTAAACCACGTAATGGTTCGCCTGTTAGAGGGCCCAGGTTCACACGATTACGCCTCGCAGGCTAGTTGCGATTGGTTCGGTAAGCTCTCATGACTCATACAATTAAGGTGTCGTAGGCGAAAACTGAGGATTTGGATTCGATATTTTGTTATATTAGATTAAATATCACTTGCTGTAACGTCGAAGGCACATAAGCATACTGCCATGTTTTAGAGTTATCCATAATGTTCCCTAAGGAATATAAAGTCTGTCGACTTGTTTTTGGTCAGAGTGACAGACTATAGAACAAAAATAAATAAATAGTAGTTCCAGTTTTTTGGTTCCACCTACAAAATATAACTTAACAGGTTTTCCGTGTTTCACAAAAGCTTTGGTAAGTACACATTCTTGCACTGGCGACTTAAGGTCTTTCGTGTATAAAATTGCCTTTCCTTCAATCTTTCACTTCGACTGCCAACAGTTCACAAGGGGCGGTCTGCTCGACAATAACCTTGACAATATAGTTCTCGGCGCAATATGATTACTCATATCCATATTGTATTTGGCAATAGTCATTTGGGTCCTTTCCTTTCCTTTAATAAAAATACCCGCAGAATTTTAAGTATCGTGTTTATAGGTTTCTTTCTGCTGGGTTATTTTGGTTTTACTAAAATGACCCTTGCATCATATAATATAGGTTTCTAAAATTACAGAATGTATTAATGGGGATGTATGTTATACACTATATGCACATATATGTATTATGTATATAAGTTTATGTACCATTTTTAATGACTTCTCTGATCTTTGTTATAGGTGATCACTTCATTGAGAACATTTTCATATCTCAAGGTCATGTATTTTTTACTGTGAAGGGCGTTATTAGATTTAAAATAATTAAATAAATTAAGGGGTCTTTAAACTTCATATTCATATTATCTTGAAGGACTTGTCTACTTACCACTAAGAATTTGCAGAAAAAGGCTCCAGTGTGATATATTAAAACTTCCACAGTTGTATTATCAGGCATAATCAAGAATACACCAAAAATAAAAACAATAGATATAAAAATCAACTGACATTAACACTTTTCTGCACTAATGTACATTTGATTCGGTTTCTTTGATACAATATGTTGTGAAGATAACTATCGGACGTGAGGCAAGCGTGTTGACACGAGCAATCGCGAACTGTGACGGTGACCGTGGACTTCTTTCCTCGACATTACCCGCGGTACAGTCGCAATGATGACATTCAATGAATTAACCTACCCGATATAATTACTCGCAGACAATGGACAGGTTTAGCAATAGTCGTTAGTTTTACGCAGTACTGTTTCGATTATGACATAGCAATATCCTTCGTCGCTATATTTTATGATGTATGTAAAGTTATATAGCCAAGATTGGTTTTTTACGGGGCAGACAGAGAGCACAAAGTGACAATATCTTTAATAGGAAATGCTATTTTGCACTAAGTACACCCTTTGTTAACGACAGTAAAAGATAATTACAATATATAAATAGGTTAAATAATGAACTAACGATCTTTTTTTTGCAATACTGTACCCAAATCGATGAATCAAGGCGAAAATAAGTGGCAATGAAGAGGTTGAACTGGATATCAACTCTTTTGTTAATGATAAATAGAGTGAAAATGTTATTTATTCAAAGTATAGAACGACTCAGTGTGAAAAACAATCTTATCTGCCATCTATTTAGTTATGTAAGGACACACAAAAATAAATATTCAATTTTTATCTGGAAACAACATTTAGATCTTTCTTATTTATTAAGACGTAATGCCAGAAGCACGGTGTACAAAAACCATACATCCTACCTATTGTGAAAAACAAAGACATTCCGAGTTTTAATTTTCATTTATATCTAATGATGAACGTAGAAGAAGTATGTCAGGTCTCTAAAGATAGATATTTCGTATTCGATATAAAAATATACTCGCTCAGAAAGGTGCTCTCTGCTTCCACTGTAAGGTACCTGGTTTGTTTTCTGTAACAAATATTAATCACTATAATTTATAACCAGGATTTAGATGACTAATATACAAATTTAGTACTGATGCTATCTTTAAGTACCTTAAATAGCGTGTAACTGACCGTCATCTGGACCGAATTTAAGCTATGATTACATGTAATTTGACAATTTCCTCAATTATAAAGTTGTAAATGTATAGTTTTTGTTATTACCGCGACCGAGCGCTGGCCGGTTACGAAATTGTTCACGTGTACGAGTCTTTTATTATGTGCAATTAATAGTAAGCAAAACAATATGTTGAGAAACAAGGTCGGGTTCCGGAGGTCAATTTTATTAAAATACCGCAAATTATTCCGTTAGTATATTCATTGTTTACGCCGTGTACCAGTTGGCATTGCTGTCAACGAATGTGGTTGTTGAAAAATATATGAGCCGGTTGAAAAAATGTTTTTTTGTATGTACTCGTATGTATACGATTGTTTCGAAGATTCGATGTTCTTGCGAGGAATGCAAGTATTTCTATTATTTTGGTTTGACTGTTCAAAGTTGAAAGTTCAAAATCATAATTGTATCTTAGCATATAACGAATACCGCCTTATAATTTATCTTCCCAGACTTCCTTCCGACCTGGCATTATGATATGAGAACGATCCAAATTTAGTAAAGCCCTGTTAATCTTACCCGACCTTGCTTCTTTAGGTAGATAAACCTTTACGAAGTGTGTGTAATATTTATATATTACACACACGTTGATACAAGATCTACTCATCAAATTGCGTACACCGCAGAACGGGCATTACCCTCAATTTGTCGCATGTAATCGACAAAAAAATTTGCCCGATCGTGTCCACATACTCCGTCGGATAAAGTCGACGGTCGCACGAGTATGCATGCACGATCCAAACGCATTTTGTAACTGCACAAATTCGATGCTAATATATTATAGAGCGTATATGATGTTTCTTTTACCTATGACACTAGGAATATACGCCATCATATAATATTTGTTTATGTCATATTTTATTGGGTTTGTATCATGATTTACAGAGAGCTCGGTCTCTTTTCGGTAGTCATGTAGCACTAACTACATTAGGTGTTATTCAATTTTGTTTTATTGTATTAAAAAAAAAGTAACCCCACGTTTGTAATCCCCGAAGGGGTACGCAAAGGAGTGTAGTACATCCGCAGATTTGACCAGTTGCGTTAATATACAGTCTAATTAAAATACTCGTAAGTTTAAAGTGAAATGCCGCTGACTCTTTTACTGTAAATTTGTCAAATAAGACCATACATAATATATTTCGATTATATCTAAGCGTGTACTTGGCCAGCGTGGCAAGCTATGGGCTGTGGACTATGGGTGTTAATAGTGAAACGTTAAATAGGTTGATGATGATGTACGAAACGAAATAGTTTATAATAATTAGACTATGAAATGGAGTAATATTAGAATTTACATATGATTTTGGTCCGCTACTGAGTGATTACATTAGTTGAACGATTTAATTACAATTAAAATTTAGTGTAATATGAATAATTAGTGTAATGTTAACTTAAAATTTAGTGTAATGTGTAAAATTTAGTGTAGTGTAGTGGATTTAACATATATGTGATATCGTGTGTATCAGAAATGAGGCGATCAGACAGAGAACTAAAGTTATCGACATAGGATTAGCATGCTGAAGTGGCAGTGGACTGGTCACATCTGTCGCAGAACCGATAGCCGCTGGAGCAGACCTGTTCTGGAGTGGAGACCGCGACTTGGCAAATGTAGCGTAGGACGTCCTCCAGCTAGGTGGAGTGACGATATACGCAAAGTGGCTGGCAATGGTTGGATGCGAAGAGCTGAATATCGAGCTCAGTGGCATGCCATTGGAGAGGCCTATGTCCAGCAGTGGACGGGAATAGGCTGATGATGATGATGATCATGATGATGTGTAACAAATAAATTTAACAGAAGTTTCGTTTTATGGTTGTTGATTTATAAATTAATTGATTGTAATATCATGTTAATATAAGCTATACATTAATTGAATATAATTATTGTGTTAATTAATTGAATTGAATTTGTAAATAACATTAACATAATTTAATTACTTATAAGTTAAAAAAATGATACTCAAACGCGCATCGTATTGTATGTATATGAAGAAAATGACATTTTATTTAACTCTGATTACTTTTTTATTGGAGTATTCCGCAGTTTCGCATAGGATGTGAACGATCTTATGAATGTGTTTTTATACTCATGCAAATGTGTAATCTGCATGGACTGAGTCTGCACGTGTCGCAACGTCTATGTAATGATGATTGATTCTACTAGCGCTTCGTAATTTTAATAAAATAGGGTTGCCACTAACCGTTTACAGTTTCCCACTTTTTATGGCGATATAAAACAGTGAAAACATTTTTTGTTCTAACAAAAAGTGTTTTATTAAATGAGTATAGTTTAGTTACGAGCTGTGACTGGAAAATCGCCTAAATTAAAAGAGGCGTTAACATTGGAATGGAATTTGGAATTTATGGTCTGATTGTCTGGATTAAAAAAAATCGCGCGTCCGTACTCACGGACCGGATGAGCTATCATCAATCAATCTGTATGCCGCAAATATAAGCCGTCCCATTTTTATCATACTTGCCAATTTAGTTTTTCGTAACGCTATTGAGTTGCATCAGGCGGGACTAACGATCGGTTAGCTGGTCGCTGGTAAAAATCTTTCTTTACCACTGTTGTATAGCGATTATTATTACTTAATTTGTAATACGAACGTTTCACACTTCAGCTGGCGCACGTCGGCGCTAACGCCCGAGTTAAAAGCGTGTCTGTAGTGTGACCATTTATTTCTTTGAACGAATCGGGACATTAACAAACTTACTTCCAGAATAATCTAATTATCAGTAAGAGCTTCTTATTATGCTGCAAGTGTAATCTATATAACACATATCTTTTTAGTGTTATAACTGAAAAATGAATAAAATATTCGAAATAGGATAAATTTATATAGTCTCATGGATAACAGAACGCATAAACACTGTAATATTACATCTTATCATGTTACAACGTCGCCTAGCCTCATTCAGATTACACCCGCTATTAATTACAATATCTGCTCGTACGAATAAAGTTTATTTAAGCAGTAGTTGATTTTGATTTGTTCGGCTGCCACTCCGACTTCCGCCGCGGTGTTACAACGCATGCTCATGAGATTAATTGTTAAAATTCGTTTTAAAACGTCAAAATCGTTTCCTATTTCGCATGCTAAACGCATAGTCTATAGCTTCACGCATTAACATACAAATTATGTTAAGCATAATTATGTTAAGATTTTTTCTGCAGTCATTTGTTGCTATTATGTCTTATTTCGAAAACAATGTTTATTAGTAGTCAAATGAATCGGGCGTTATTTCGCGGAAGTTTATTATTAATGAATTAAGTTGAGTTGTTTTGGAATAGTCAGCGAATATTCTGTATGATGGTGTATACCTACCTCCAGCAGTATGTAAAGTCTGTATGAGCATATTGACTTAATATTACAGAATTAATTTAGTTGATTTCATTATTTGTTATGTTCTCGAGGTCTAACGTCATTGTTCAATGTGTATTTAAAAAACAATTTAAAATTTTTATTTTTCACGGTTAAATGTTTCTATTATATTATTATGAACAAAGAAACGGCTGAAACAACACGTATGTATATTTTTAAATTCAACGCGCGAAGCAGTTGTTGAAACAAAAAGACTAAACGTTAATAACTTATAATGCATTCGTACATATTTGATATTTGAATACCTTTATTACAATACATTAAATACACACCACATTACATATTTTTCGCACAAAACAATACATTTCAAGCACACACTTTTAATATCTGCGACATCTTTTGTTGTTTATTAAAACTAAGCAAACTATATTACATTTGTAACTATAAAGATTAATTATTATTGTATGAATTGAATATATACAGTACTCTTTGTGTTTTCTCGTATTTGTTTATCTCAAATGACGCAATATGCAATTATATGCATATAAAACTGCATTGTATATTTATACTGTATATTATTTTTAATATCTATTATATATACTCGTATATATTTACTTTCAACAGAATAGACTTGCGTCTCAGCCGTTAAATGATTCATCATGTCCTGCGTGAGTTACGTACTATGTAAGTATTTTCGCTACAGCCCGATCAGTTTGGAACGTATATGAGCTCCTTTTCAGGACAAGTCGCCAGTAAGAGCTAGGTCCTGGAGGAAAGTGTATAAATATTGCGCAGTTACCAAACAATACTAAAATTGTTCTGAATTTTTTAAAATTCCAATTCGGATTTTTAAGATAGGTACTGGAAGCGTTATATTATATTGCTACTGATCAAAAGTGCTAAAAGTGTAAAACAATCGAAAGTTGTTACTTAATATTCGCGAACGTACTTAACCACGACATGTACAGCTTGTAGGTTTATTCTCGCGGAAAACAAGAAAAACGGCTTTGTTTAATGTGTTATTAGGAAAGAGGAAGAAAGAGTGGTTGCGTCAGACTCTACCCGACGTAAATTTGTGTCCACCGGCAACACACCGGACGGATGCTGTCATCTTGTACCGTTAATATATTACTTTACATAGTAATAAATGTTTCTCGAGTATCTAACATGATATCACGCATGTATTACTCCGAATGGCTAGGCAGAGCTCGTATTCTCCTAAGAATTACTAGTTAGTATATAAGTTCTATCATGGCATATGATGAGGCTGTTCCCAGACGCCTGTCACAAATCCAGATTCCGAGCTACTACT
>DWDT01002716.1:0-13312 GCA_018245595.1 Microceris scylla | reverse complement strand
ACACCTTAGAATTATTTTTTTTATAATCTAAGATGTGTAGGTTTCCTCACGATGTTTTCCTTCACTATTAGCAAGTGATATTTAAATTTAAAACGCACTTTTGTAAAGAGGTGCGTGCCATGGATTTGAACCTGGCACCCCTGGAGTAAGGGGCTGAATTCTTAACCACTAGGCTATCACTGCTTATATGTTTATATTATGTATAATAGTATTTAACATTTATTAAATACATGCCAGGGTCCATAGTATTAAAGTGCCTGTATTTGAGTTATACAGAAATCACATGACAAAACGTTGATGGCTTGAGTATTTTTATATAGGTAACTTTTAATCGATTCCATAGTAATTACTCACTGGTATGCTATTTGATACAATACAACATTGTTGTTTCATATAATACATTCTCTTGTCTGCGTATTACCTAATTGACATGTTAGTAAATGTGGCGTTAATAATGATTTATGACGTCAGTTACTATAAATCAATAATATTTTTATTCAATTCAAATTGAAAGCAAAATAGTACATAATATTCGTTCAATGTCGTGATTACCATTTTAATTACAGGTCATTGCTCTCAATGTGGCTGAGCAACTGGTGAACAAGGGCTTATTTGAAGATGCCATAACTGTGTATGACATAGCCGGAGTAAGTTAAATATTTGATTTTTACTTGTTTTGGTTTTAATTGTTAATAATTTATTGGTATTTCGCATAATTATAATTAACTCCCGGCAATGATTATATAATTGTTATGTTAAAGATTAAAACATTTCCTTGCACTTGTACTCACAGACTGGTCATAAGAAGGTTGTGTAAACAGTAAGATTAGGTGTACAGTGCTACATTTTAAGAGTAACAATATAGATATAATTGACTGAAAAGTGAAAGGTTATGTGAAATGGCTTACATAATCCGTCGTACATATATGCTATTGATTGCTTGCAGAACTTAGAGAAGGTTCTGGAACTGTTCTGCGTGCTGCTCGCGCAAGTGGTGAACAGCGGCGGCGGCGCGGGCGGGCTGCGCGAGCGGCTGGGCGCGCTGGCCGACCACGTGTCGCGCCGCCTGCGCTCCTCCGACGCCACCGACCTGCCCGCCGCGCTCGTCGAAGCCTATACCAAGCTATGCAAGCTGATGACATTCTTCGATCAATATCATAGCGAAAATTACGAGGGTGCTCTCGAGGTGAGATTTAAAATATTTAGCCTTACATGGCTCATTAAACAGGTTGAAGATTTAATATTGTTTTCAAATCAGTTGAATTGTAGGAGCAATATTCATTTAAAGTGATGTTGCGAATGCTCGGCTAACACTACTAAAGTCAAATGAGATCCGTTTTTATAAGCCGATATGTGGTACCGCGTGTGCGCAGACGCTACGCTCGTGCGCGCTGGTGCCGCTGGCGGCGAGCGAGCTGGAGGCTCGCGTGGCAGGCGCACGGGCGGCGCGCGGCGAACTGCTGCGCGCGCTGCCGGCCGTGCTACGCGCGCTGTGCGCTATCCTGCTGGCGCAGCGCCAGCGCCTGCGGGGCCACCCGCACACCAAGGTATTCTGACACTTTTAATTGCCCTACATTGACAATTTAGCTGCTGCAGGTTTCATATAGCAATTATGGTAATACAAAAACGTGCTCTAAGCTCTGCTGTAGCGCAGACTGACTCGTCTTTTGTAAGATTTTAAAGTATCCTAACAGACCTTCTTTCTATAATGTATTTAAATGTGTTGTAAAGCAAATAAGAAAAAATGAACATAACTACTTAAAAATGCTTCATGAAAGATACATTAGTGTGTAGTGCTATTAATTTCATGGTATGAATGATATAATTGATGATTTTCTTAATCAAATTTTTTCAACTTTCAGCAAATAGAATGGCTGCGGGAGCAAGCTGAAGTCCTCAACACTTTTGCTGGAAACATTTCATACAGAATGCCAGGTGATACCTACAGTCAGCTAGTGCAGATGCAGATTCTCATGATTTAAAACTGAAAGTTAATTTTTATACTTATAATGTGTAAATTAAGTAATGTCAATAAAGCTAATTTGTTTCATTATTTTAGTATTTTATTAATAGATATTCATACAAAGAAACATTCAATACAATCACAAAAGTAAGTTATGTAAATAACTTTGTGATCACACTGTAACAAATATTAGCCCCAATTAGAAACTATCACCTAACCATTTATGAACTAGTTGAATATAATACTAAAATTTCTTTATATTGCTTTATGTGTGAGACACATTTTGTGAATAACAACGGACTTATAAGTCATGAACATCCACTTTTATAACTTCTAAGATCTGTGTCCTGCCTAAAAACTATAAGGAGAACTGTATTGATAAATTAAAATCTTAGCAAATATAAATAAGTCTTATACATCACACACTATAATAAATCCGTTCAGCAAGTTGCCTCCTGACTTCAATACCAATGTACAAATCATTTACATTGTCATCGGGCATCTCTGTGATTTCATTCAGGTTCAGCATTGTTTCTGGTTCCACATAATAATCTGGATCAGAGAGACCAGCTCGGATACACAAATTATGTAAAACAGCACAAGCATTGATGATCTTGGCCGCTCTTTGTGGGGTATAGTGTAATGGTCTCTTATAAAGACACTGCCATCGCCCTTTGAGTTTACCGATACATTTATCTATACAAGTTTTCGTACGACCATGGAAATGATTGTATTGTGATTCGGGGCTTCCCTGTGGCGTGTGAAGAATTGGTGTCATCAGCCATGCTCTTTGAGGGTATTTGTTGTCAGCTAAAACCAGTAAAGTAAGTTTACAACTAATTTAGCATGTCATATGTTGAATACATCAATCAAAGTTGTAATGTTCTTAGACTCACCAACTAACCAGCCCGATTCCCCTTGCCTACTAACACTTTCTATGAATGGTCTTATTATCATTTTATTCCAGATGTAAGCACAGCTCGCCGCACCACCAAATCGGCAGCAAACTGCAATTATTCTTGAATCTGCGTCACATGCCTAAAGATTTAGAATGTTGAAAATGTTTACACAAATGTAAATGAATACTGAATACGATTTTAAATGACTGACTAATTTTATTTTTATATCAGTGATTTTGTTAAATAATAGTGTTCCTCTATAAATATTTATAATTTAGCATTACCTAATCACAATCATCCACCTTATTATAATTCAAAACAATATCAAAAGCTAATAGAATTGCTTACAATCTGGGCATGAATTGAATATTGTCCTTTTTTATCATAGAAAGCCTCTTCATCATCTCTAGGGCAAACTATCTCGACAAAAGTCCCATTCAAACAGCCAATTGTTTCAGGAAAGTGGTATTTTCTATAAAACCTGCAATTTTAAAGTAATATTTAGTTTTAATCACCAAAGTTGTAGGCAGAGGAGTGTAGTACGTTCCCACATTATATCAGATATATTATATGTCCCATCGAATAGATGGTGAGCCTATTGCCATATGCCAGACACAGATCCAGACTCTGACCCACTATTATAAATTTATACTAGAAGCTATAAGTTAGGATGTCTAAGTTAAGAAATCCAATAGTACCCGGGAATAGAATCCAAGGCCTTTCAACTAATCATTGCACATTGCAACCACTCAAACGATGAGGCAGTCATTAACTACAATCACAGTAATAGAAAATAAAGATTAATTATAATGGAAAATTGAGATTCTTTTGTTATCATGTTGTATTCTCTACTTTCTGATAATCGTAATCTGATTACTTACAAGTTATATATTTAAAACAAATGTAACTTACCCCTCTTTAATTTGATCTCTCTGAGATGGGTTCGAGGGAAAAACAACCCAGTCATTTAACACTGCATTAAGACCCTCAATAATAAACTTTATTACTCTGCTTACTGATTTCTGTGATATTGTGATATCAAAGTCTTTGCCTACTAATTTCTGATGTGATCCACTTGCTAGAAATGAAAGTGTAACTAGAATCTAAAAAAATAATAAACACAATATAGGACCTGGCATATTTATATAAAAATGATGTTATGCCATTAAAATACACTTTATAAAATAAATTAACTTAGAACCTTTAAAGGAAATGGTATTCCGTTAGAACGCTGCGTTTTTGGGACTACAGGCTCTAATATTCTCACTAATTGGTGAAAAATGGCCCTATTTATTTTACAATTTTTTAATAAGTATGAGTCCGATAGATTCAGACAATCACTCATATCTTTGAGAGTCCTTCGATACAACTTTTCTTTATAGGCACTTCCCCTCAACATTTTTAATTTCAATAATGTGTTCATATTTCTTCCTCAGTAAAATTTATTTCGGAAGTAAGCAATATAATTACGGCTATGTCAATGTCACATTTGCTACGTCTAATGTCACATTTCATATGTCTATTGTTTGTTATAGCATAGATCACATAACTTGTTAGCTATTCAATAAAAATTAATGAAACCATTTCGGATTCACAAGCATTTTATTTAGTAATGAAAAACCCTAAAAGCCAAATTAATTTGTTTTTATATAGTAATTTTATTCGACGATCATTTAATCTCTTATTAAAGCCTTATAGTAATGCTCGTATTCTGAATTCTGTTACAAGACTTCTTAGATATATATAGTTGTTACAAATCATTAACAATCTGTATGCCATCCATTTTGAGCCTTGAATATATTATGCTTAGAATTCATGTTAGAGGGCGTGTTGTATATGATATTAAATGTGCTATAGAAATATCTCATAACCTATTTAAAATCTTCTCAACAATAGGTAGGCTCATAATTATAGAGCACTTACTTACTCATTTTAAACAGTGACAGGCAGCGTACTTGTCAAAAAAGCCGCAAGAATGTTGTGTAGATGTTCTTTTTTTTAAATATTGCCTATGATATAATTTTTACAATGCATAATACATTATTCTATTCATCATTCCCGTCATGACTCTTTAGGTTGCTTTCATAATTTTTGGTTTACACCAACTGACTAAAACATTTCTTTTATTTTTTCCTATTAACTATGTCAAATTGGTAAAATAAAAAACTAGAAATGCTACAACTTATTTAATATCACAATCTTATACTCAATTTTTTTAATGGCTCAATGTAAAAAAATTATAAACTATAGCTAAATATATAATATAACCAGATCTTGTAGTCACACTCTTGTGATAGTTATTACTCATCTCTGCACTACTGCTTCTACAGCAACTATCAATCTGCAACAAATATAGAATTTAATATATTCACTGAGCACATGTAATAAAAACAAAATATTTTGTTTTATTTAATATAGTTAATGACTGCCTCGTTAGTAGAGTGGTTGTATATACGACTGCCAATTGATTGTCCTGGGTTCAAGTCCCGGGTTGGGTATTATTGGATTTTTCTAATTTAGAATTTCTAGAAGTGACACAGAGTCTGACTCTGTGCCCGGTATGTGGCAATAGGCTTACCACCTATTCCATGGCATGTAAACATAACTGTTGAAATATGGGAGTGTACTACACTCTTCTGACTACCTCTTTGGGGATTACAGGTGTGATGTTATATTCAACATAATAACAATAAAAACTTACTTTTCGAGTAATACATTCCTTTGTTTTTCTATATCAAGTCTATCTCTTTCTATCTTCAGTCTAATATTGTTGCAGCGTTTTTTTTCCAGCAACTTTTGTTTTTCTATTCTTATTCTTTCTTCTTCTAAATTCAACAGTCTATCATGAACAAGCCCTGAGAAGAATATAATAAGTATTTGTTACATTTTATTATTTTTACTTTTTAGTGGAAATAGAGACTAATGAAAGAATTGCTTTTGTCTATATATTTTAAATTTAGAGACAAATAAGTATTACCTATTGTTATGAAACCAAGTTTAGTTGGTACCAATTATAATTTCGAATAGAATATTGCTCTAGAGTGCAAGGCATATGACTCATGGTATAAGAACATAATAAATAAAAATATTATTTTTGGAAATAAATACTAACTAACTGGTCGACTCTTTTTCCACAGGGGCTTTCCAACAATGGGTGCAGAACTGACTTCATTAGATCCCAAGCCGATATCAGGCTCTGTAACTATGCCATCTTCAAGTCCCATACTGTCTATATCGGTCTGTGTAAAATGTGGTGGGTCTGGTGGCCACTTCTGAAATTTATATATACAATTTTATCAAGATTAACTGTAAAACTATATAGTCTAAATTACATAGAATGCAAGCCATATACATCTACCCATTAGGCAAGATGGTATGGAAAGATCCGGACCATTTCATTAAACCACTGTTTCATTTGATGTTGATCATATATTATGAGATTTAACCGTCCCACTCAGGGGTAATAATATAAATCCTCTTACTTTACAAATAAAGACTTTTTAGTTGATAGCAATGAGAACCTAATTACCATATTACTTGTAGATGGATCTGTATGACATATATCACTTGTGCCATTGTGTTGTGTGTTTGCCTGAAACATGTCAATTAAAATGTAAATCCTTATTTATACTTTTGAGGTATTAATATTAGGCAAAAACAAGCTAGAATTATGAGTGCAATATAGTAAAAATGATGTAAATCACTCAGTCATAAAACTGATGTGGATACTGAAAAGGCCTTAAAGGTTGTTTGAAATATCCAACGGTTGTATCAGCAGGGTGGTGGAGTATGCTTCAATTTTGCAGTGGTTGCAAAGGGATGTAAAATGTATGTACATTTCCTATTCCAAAAAAGTTATGCTATAAAGTAATTAAAAGTTTATACAGTTGTGTTGTATATATAAAAAGTTCTACTTATAAATTTTGAAACAAATTCATATCTGCATTTATTGAACTACTTAAATTTGTGAAGCAAATTGGCAAATTCCAATTTACTTTTTGATTTTAAGTGATAAATTTTTACCATAGTACTTCGCGACACAGCAGAAGTTTCTGGGACTCCAGACAACCCAAAAACTGATGTGTTCATACAGATTAGTCTTAAAATTTTTTGTTCAGCCTCTGTCAACTGAGTATTTGCATTACAGCCGGGTGTGAATCGATTTTTCCTAATTTTAAAAGCTTTTTTCTTCACATTTGATTTCCAGTCTCTCCATGTCTAAAATACAATAAGGTTACTTCTGTAATTTATTACACATGGGGATATTCACAAGTTATATTAGGTCTATCAAAGTATGCAGTATTGTTTTATGTATAATATGATTTTATAGTTAGGGGTAATTTATACTCAGAATTTGCTGTATCTATGACACCATATCATTAATTTGTGACTAGTATATTATACACTTTCTTTCACAAAACAGTTCACAAAGTTTGAAATTATAATTATTCTATGACTATTATGATAGTTATATATCAGGAAATAGTCAAAAGGTCATATAATAGCATAGGACAGTCTTCAGCTACATGGATTAACGATATATGCAAAGTGGCTGGCATGGGTTGGATACAAAGAGCTGAAAATCAAGCTCAGAGGTGTGCTATTGAAGAGGGTTATGTCCATCAGTGGATGGGAATAGGTTGATGATGATAATGATGATGATGATGAGAGTCTACCTAGGCCATATAGCTCAGTTTCCTCATCCATTTTAATGAGAATTACTTTTTTGTAAATTATATATATTTAGTTCAAAACAGCACAGAAAATCTTCATTAGTCTATATAAAATCTATTCCATGATAATAAAATTAAACTGTTTACTCCAGTATTAGAATTCATTTTTTTTATTCATTCATCATCAGTCTACTCCGTTCCACTGCTGGACATAAGCCTCTCCAATGGCTCGCCACTGAGCTCGATCTTCAGCTCTTCGCATCCAACCACTGCCAGCCACTTTGCGTATATCGTTACTCCACCTAGCTGGAGGGCGTTAAACAATAATTTTTTTATACATAATATTAGGATACTTGATAATAATTGTTGCTGTGATTAAATTTATAAATGAATATTTAATTATTGCACTTTAATTGTTATAAGAAACAAAAATCACATCATTATTTTTTGTTTATAAGTATAGAAAAATTATTATGTACCTGCTGCCATTTGTCTGGGGTCTTAATAGCTCCGGAACCAAACCCTGAATTAGCATTAAGTTTTTCTGTTATTTTGATCCAAGAATTAGTTTGTCTAATCTTGCCTTCTAGTCCTGTAAATTTTCCCACCGCTAGTTCCTTGTCTTCTTCTAAAAAATGCAGGAGCATATTTAATTGCTCCGGACTAGCTTTACGTCTTTCCATTATAAAACTTACATTACTAAATTATTAAGGAATTTAATGGTTTTCTATTTATTATACATTCTATTTTATGTAAACTAAATGGAACTTGATTAAAAAACATAAACCTCCTTCATTTTATTTTGAAAGTAGAGCTTGCTTGTTGAATTGCTTGTCAACAACCTAGCGACATTGAGATTGAATACAAATACATCGATCCTATATCAATAGAACTTAATCGATTTCTAGCATTATGGATCGAATCATAAATCACACTTTGTATTTGGAAGTCTGTTTTTTGATAGCTGTAAAATGTTATAAAGTTTGAATTTTATTACAAACTGATTAATTTTACGACTGTAATTTTATAATGTAAATAACCTGCTGAACTCATTACAAGTTAGAAAATTTAAGCTAGTTTTTCATTTGTAGTTTTTAGAAGGTTATTAAATTTGTTGTTTCTGAACATTTAGTCAAATGCTGCAGTGATAGCCTATGGTATAATTTTTTTCTCCGTGCAGTTTGCGTCAAAAACGTCGGAGCGGTGAAGCGAGCCTTATGGGCGGCCATAGTGATACGCATTAATGTTGTCGATAAGCGTTATCGATAATGTATTTAATTTTGTCATTAAGTGGGATTGTCATAAAAATAAAAGAAAAATAGATAAAACAACGTATTTATTAAAATAAGAATAATAATGACTTAAAATAAATTATTAATTAGGTATGTATGTATTAAAAAACTATAACCTTAAAACATTTATTTTCTCTTCGATATATGTACTAAATTAGCATTGCATTAATTTGCAGGTATTAGTTGGGGGTAATGATGAAAAACAAACTACATAACAATTGACAAACAATGATCGTAACATAACAATATCGCAGCACCTTTATATACTGTACCGCCGCCGTGCACCTGCCTTCGATGACTCATTTGTTTTTATCGACAATGGCTTTACGCCCGCGCAACACGCCGGCTTATCTTTTATGACCCAAACTGCACGGAGAAAAAAAAATACAATAGTGAGCCCCAATAACTCAGCCCCTCATTGCGAGGGTGCTGGGTTCAAATCCATGGCACGCACCTCTTTACAAAAGTGCGTTTTAAATTTAAATTACACTTGCTAACACATCTTAGAAATTATAAAAAAAACATTCTAAGGTGTGAGAGAGAAGTCTACCAACCCGCATTTGGCCAGCGTGACAGACTGTGTCCCTAGCCCTCTCAATAGTCTCAATATTCCAACAGTAGCATTACAATGGGTCGATTATTATATTATTAGTCAAATGTGTTCTTTAGTAGATACATAATATTATAATCGTAGCAATTAGAAATATGGAAAGTATAGCAAAAATGCTTCTGTATGCTTCTGTATGGTTCTGAATGTTTCTGAATGTTTCTGAATGTTTCTGTATGTTTCTATAAGTTTATGTCATGAATGTCAATGGTTCGGGTTGACAACAGACAAATGTCATATAATTTCAATTGTTTTGACTGAATGTTTGCATGTTATCAACATTGTACATATAAATTGTAGTTAATTCTAATACAATGGAGGATCTTGAGAAAAATGAGACTAATAATTTACACCGTGAATTAGTTTGCATTTTGTTTCCTGGAGTTGTCAAAAATGACGACAAAGCTTTGCAATGTATGGGTGGTATTAAGGGTATTTCACAGGTATTCTATTGTTATTCCAGGTTATAGTTGATTATTACAGGTTTTTATTCGTTAGGTTGTTAGGTCGTCAACCCCAAATTTTATTCATAATTATACTACGTAAAAACGTCTTATTATTAGATACAAAAAAAAACATTTGCTTTATAATAACTATATTACGTAATATTTATTAACATTAAATATCTTTTCAAAACCGATACTAGAGTAATAATAAAGATAATATTTCACTTATAGGTATATTCACAACCAACCAAGAAAAGATTGGGGCTCAGTTTCCAGCCAGAAAATCCATATGTAAAGAAAGTTTATGGGGATGCCAACAAGGCCTCTGGGGTGCTTTTAAAAGTTAAGGTAAAGAAAAAAATTAATGGATCAGAGGTCAAGAGAGAAGTAGTATCAACAACAGTAGTTGGATCCATCAAAAAGATATATAAGTTTGAAGGTACATATATATTACATTTAATCATCTTGAAAAAACAATATTTTCAAGTTTTTATATAGATGAGTATCTAGAGATATTCATAAACTGGTGGAATAGTTAGGATAGATTTCAAAATGTTGTTCAGATGTTAATAGTGGTTGACATTTATGTGTACATGAATAACTAGTCAGTAATCCTTTGTTTCAGTTTTATGTGACTTCCAGTACTTACCAGTGACTAAGGAAGGAGATTCTCCACCAAAATGTATATTAGAGGATGTGTTGCCCACTGGATTGGATACCTTTGATTTTATGTCGTATGTGTTGCCACAATTTGTCTTTGTCTTCAATTGTTTTCTATGGTTTTGTGTGAAGGAATAAAAATATAATGAGGTCATTGTTAGTACTACATCACATCTAGTATTTACAATAAATTATTTATTACTGTGGGTATGGGTCTATTAATATGTATAAAACCCAGATCTTCTCAGTGTAGTTCCAGGGTTGATTGTTGATAATATTTACTAGCCATCTGTCTAAAATGTTCACACAATTCTATGGTAACTGATGCTATCATGTTGATAATGATCAGGACTCAGTTTTATTGCATGCAGTAGTATAGTATAATAATAGGTTCACCAGCTATTTTATGGGACCTATGGCATAACTGGTGTAATGTGTGAGTACTACACTTCACCGCCTACTCCTTTGGGGAAGTATTGGTGTAACATTATGTATAGTAGTCAAAATATTTATATTTAAATATTGTTTTAGCCAACCAGCTCCCTTATTCATAGTACCATCAAGTTTTACAAGGTCAGATCGACCTATAAATTATACATACACAGATAAAAGATACTTTTCTGTAAAAGATACAGAAAACTTACAAGATGATGAGGTACGGCGAACAAGGACTGAAAGGAGTATACCCTTGGCTAGATATAGGTTTAACTTAACAGATGACTTGCCATTGGAACCCCATGAGTATTACACAAAACGTAAAGCTGTTAAGTTTGAAATAAGTCCTGAAATGGAACAAGATTATGAAACCATCAAAAAGGTAAGGTATTTCTATGACAGATAATACTATGTTCAGAACTTTATTATTTTATTGGAGAGTCGAGCTAATTTAAGAACAATATAAGCATTGGTTTCAGTTGTTTTTACTATAAAGTTGAAATGACAAAATGGCTATTTATTGTATCAAGTAAGTAATTGATGTGTCTCTTTAGGCTTGGTACCAATTTTAGAAAATAAAATTTCATACATAAACTCTAACGTAATAATAATATATCCATAGCATTTTTATAGCTTTCAACTGACTTTGTTAATTTTTGTATTCCAGCTCTTTGATGAAAGACCAATATGGTCACTGAATATGGTCAGGTATCAGACAAGGATAAAAATTGCAACATTGAAAATTGTTATGCCATGTTTGGCGTTGTATATGAAAAATGGACCCTGGAGAATGCTATGGGTCAAATTTGGGTATGATCCCAGGAAGGAGCCTGGTGCGCGGATATATCAAACGCTGGACTTTCGTTTGCGGGCTCAAGGTAAGGAGGATAATAGGATTTCATAGTAAATTGTAAAGTACAAAACATTTTTAAGAAAATTTTGAATAGACAGAATCCAATATAACGTGAGACGCGAGAGTTTTATAATAAACATTGTTCACCTCAGCCGGTGTTAACAACATGGTGATGACTCGCGATCAAATGGGCCACTACAAGAAGGCGGACCGAGTCCGCTACAGCAAGAAGCGGATGTGGGATGTGGGTGAAACTACGGTATCCGAAGAAATCAGCGAGGGCGCTGTGTGCTTCCGGCCTGGAATGGCGCCATCTCAACGACAAATATTTTATCAGGTTCGATATTTAAAGTCGTTATTTAATTACTGTGTTTTCTATTTAAATTTTCGCGCGCTGGTCAAAGTCGTGCAATGTTAATAATATGCCTGTTTTTTAAGTCAACGATGAAAAGTTAATTTGATGCCTTTGATAATAATTTTCTTTTTTTGTTACTAAAATGTATTCATTATACATTGTGTCCATCGTAGTCGACTGTTTTAATTACCAAAAATGTACATGGCCCCGAACAAATGTTTATGTATCAGTATTTGACGACGGTATATTGATTTGAATGTAGTTATGTAAAATAAGTACGATTTTAAGAAAAATTAATAAGAAATGAAATGTTCATTGTTTTATTGTGTTTCGTGACTCGAATACGTTTTGTCTATATACTGTCCTTATATTATGTTGCCAGTATTGCGACGTGAAACTCCCAGAAGTAGAAGCGATCTTAGCCAAGGAGCCGCCCCCAGGTTATCTTTGTCACGAGAAGCGTGGCTGGTTGCCGTTGAACACGGACGACGTATGCCGCGATCACATCTTCAAATACGTGAAACAGACTCTGCTCTCCGGTCACAATGCGGACTTGAACTTCGAGGTTAGATATAACTATTTTACACGTAACTATTAAATTCAATCAAGCGTGCTATATCTTAGGCGACATCTTGCTTACTATTTTAGCTAAGATTGTTTTCAAACACGAGCCTATTGATATTAAAAATAAAAGAAAAACTATATATTATGGGCTATGTTTATGTACGTGTTATAGTATATATATAGTATTTAGTATATTTTAGAATATTATATCAGTAGTTATTGCAGTTAGGTTTATCCAAGATTCTCACGGTCATTGAAATCGTGGTAAGGTGTAGGCCGCTAATTCAATTTGTCTTTCATAGAAGCATATACTTGTTCTTTTATATACAATTTAAAAACGTTTTTGTGTGACTGTAAATTTTTTTCCCTTTCTTAGACCTTTAAAACTTCCCTTAGAATATTATGATAAATTATTATAACTAAAAATATAAGGCACTAGCTGTACCCGGCGCGCGTTGCTACGCCAACATGCAAATACATATACATATCAATTTTCATAATAATCGGTATAGTAGTTTTTGAGTTCATCGATGACATACAGACAAACATTCATTTTTATATATAT
>DWDT01002715.1:0-13316 GCA_018245595.1 Microceris scylla | reverse complement strand
TATATATCTAAATAGATATTTGTACAGTTAAAAAACAGAATAAATTGACAGAATTAATTTAACTGCTTCGTTGGTCGAGTGGTTGCAAGCGCGACTGCCGATCGGGAGGTCCTGGGTTCAAAACCCGAGTCGGGTACTATTGGATTTATCTAATTTAGAATTTCTATTAGGTAAGGACTCGGAGTCTGGATGTGTGCCCGGTGTATGGCAATAGGCTCACCACCTATTCCATTGTGCGAATCAGAATAAATACTCTTACTAAACATCCAAATATTTGTTCTGGGTGGGAATCAAACCCATAACTTCCGTTTTTAAAAGTCAAGATCATCAACCAGTAACAACAGACTTGTAAAACAATCTCCAATAAAAATTATTGTTGGTGTTCAAAAATAAAATGCTCATAGACAGTCGCACCTGTACCTTTAAAAAGCTTAAAATTGTTTTGACCACTTTTAGTTTACTCTCTTACAATTATTCACATTGCTACGTAAAATGATAAAAGGTACATGTTTTTAAGTATTTTATGTTTTTTGTAATATATGTACACATGTGATCGTTCCAAAGTTGACGTAATAGAGATGTGACAAATTCGAAATAATACAAAGTCTTACTCTTAAATATGAACGTCTTAAAAGTTATAGAGGTCTACTTTTGTGCGCATCACCGATAAATCACTGGATATAT
The DNA here is from genome assembly GCA_018245595.1 of Microceris scylla. Taxonomy (NCBI): domain Eukaryota; kingdom Metazoa; phylum Arthropoda; class Insecta; order Lepidoptera; family Hesperiidae; genus Microceris; species Microceris scylla. Next base: position 12,632 of record DWDT01002715.1, on the reverse strand, counting down.
TTCAATAAAGGCTTCTAAGTTTTATTTCTTAGAAAGTATGGCTTTATCGAAAATAATATTGCGCTATTGAGTTATTAACAAGGGTTTTCATAAGCACTACGTATTGGGCGATGGTCAACTGTAGATAGGTTGTTTGTTCTCGCGTTACTAACCCGGATGATGGACATATGTATTTTAGCTACATACAGTGAAACGAATAGCATTGTTTTCAAAGAAATATTGTAAGCGAAGTGTGTTCTGGTTTCTGATAATTTTGGTCGTAATGCAGACAATGTGGCAGCTATCAGCCGGCGTGCACTACATTACTTAACTTACTCTTTTGTATATACCACATGCTCCTGTCTGTGTCAATACTATTTAATTTACCGTTTTCATTACTTACCTATAAGTATTTACATTTAATTGGGGTGAACGCATGAATAAAGACATGAATGTTGAAGAAATATATTCGGTGCGCTCTACCTACTCTGTAAGGACTTGGCGTCATTACATAACAATAATACGTATGTATGTATGTACATATATTAATCGGAATATTATGCTTGCACTATATTAATATATAATATAAAGAATATGTCTTAGTATTGCATATTACTACATATTTTGTTGGTCAAAGTATTGTTCTATTCATCATATGTTAGAGCTCTATGTAGAGTTACTATTGTACTTAGTTCATGGGTATAAATAAAGTAATTTCATAAATATGCTGATATATAGATTTCTATATCATGCAATTACATTCATAGCTGCATAGCTTAAGATGTGTTGTATTTGATAGCCATATTTTAACCTTATTCGAGACCTGATAGAACTGTATGTAGAGTCAGTATAATACGCAGTTCATTTATATATATACTGATATAGCAATTATAGAGATATGTAGATTGTTATAATTCTTAAAGATGTACGCTAAGTATTACTTAATATTACATTTGTTACATAGTTTAGTACTATTCGCAACTCGATATAACTCTATGTAGAGTCACTATTATGCATAGCTCATAAGTACATATATATGTAGCATGTATGTGGGTATTATAAATTATGATGTCCTTGACGGATGTACAGCATAACATTGCTTAAATCTGCCTCTGTCGATTATAGTTTAGTGTTAGTGGCGACCCTGTAGAGCCGCGAGCGCGTCGTGCGAGCACGTGTAAGGTGTCAATCCGCACCTACGCGGCGGCGGGTGGATGACCGTCGGCGTCGTGGCGTGACGCACGCGAGGCGCGCCGGCCGTGCTGTGCCGCTGCGGGCCCGTCTATTGATCCTATACGAGAGCAATCCGCGATAACTTCTGGGCAATTTTCTTAACCGCTCATGAACATAATAAATAGATAGTATTCGAGGATTTATTGCTAGTTCTAAATTCTTATTAGGTACCTACTTAGATTCATTTTGGGTGTCCCATATAACATTTATGTGTAAATGATGATGACGGTACGTGTAATATTGAGACACGCTACTCAAGAGTAATAACAAGTTGAGAACGGAACCGCTTCCTGAAATCATGCTAGCAGATAAGTACCAATTAAGAATTGTTGTGGATGAAATTTCAAACATTATTTTACTTTCATTGTTATAAATAAGGGTATTTGCCTCACATCTATTGTAAAGTGATAGTTTTACATTCAACTACTTTTTTAAGGAATGTATAAAGAAGCATTTTCTTCACGCAACAGTTTTTTCACATCTGTGACGAGATGAATGAACCTTTGTGGCAAGTTAACTCACAGAGGTATGTAAAGCTGCACAGATGTGGACACTCAGTTGCAGTAAATAGTTAATATTAGATGACCAGTAGCGCGACACAAGTTGCAATCACCACGTCAGATATACAAACACAACAAGGTGACACAAGGGGAGCAGTCGCAGCGCGGGCGGGGTGCGGTGGTCGCGCGTCGCGAGGCCGCCCTTGCGCGAAGGTGAGGTGACAATTAGCGCGCGGTCATTCGCCGCGGCGCGCCGCTGGCGCGACTTCAGCGCTGCCGATCGCTCGCGATAATCGACCGGACGCGACGCCCGCGCTTTGTAATCTCTCTGTACCTACATATAGCGTATTCGTATAGGTACTTTTGCCATTTTTCATTCTAAGATGGTGAAAAAGGTGCATAACTATAGCTCGATGCTCTTTGCCTACACCATCAGGAAGATGACGTTATGATATAATAATTATACTTTTCCTGCTTGAAATATAGTTCATCTGTTTAACATTGCATATTCCATAGGTAATTGACTTCCGGAGCTCACTTTAATGGGATATCTCCGTAACTTAGACAATTCACCTGTTTGAGAAAAATTTAAGCAGACCAGCTAGCCTTTAAGCCTTTAGCCAGACGATAAAAATGAGAACAATAACAACATATAATGTTATATTTAATTATATTTCGTTATGGTCATCAGTCACTTAAGTACACTTCTACAGATAGGTCTCGTCTGAGGGATGTATGCCCACTATCCATGCGTTGGGCATATGCGTTGAAAATCGTGTAAAGAAGGATTATTTTTTCGACAAAATATGCTGTTAATGTTAATCTATGGCAAAGCTGAACAAATCAGTTTCAGATGCGGTTACGTTATAATTTATAGGACATTAAAACGGTTGTAATTTACAAGACATTGTAACGCTCTTACGTCACGTAACGTACTACATCACGAACAGAAAAGAACCGTAGCAATAATCTATACTGTGCTCTGATACTTATAAAACTGAAGTAACTGGGAGGAACCGAGGCTGTTCGTTATTCTGAAGCGGAACGTCGTATGTTCCGTAGTAGTTCACTAGCGAAGATTCCGTTCTAGATGGTTCCGCGCGACGCTCGCGAGCCGTCCCCAGGCCGGATTTAGCTTAATTGATTGACCTCGTTCGGCCACGCGTCCGATCACACGTGCCGCGCTCTAATGTCAGCGGGTGTACAGATATATGTGTGTGTGTGGTTCTGTGTGTTTGTATGTATCTGTGTGTGTATGTCTTTGTGCCGTGTGAGTCTGTATGCAGCCGGCGAGGTGTGGTGCAAGATGCATTTCGTTTGTGTGTCTCGGTTGCATCACTGTATTTTACCGCGGACATATTAGATGTAGAATGTGCTTGCTTCTGAAGTATTTCTGGAGTACTTTGGTATGGGGTTCTTTATGAAAGGCGTGATAAGAGTTCCCCTTCAAAGCCAGTAAGGCATTGGGAACTCGTCTGCTGTTTCTAATGTCCACAAGCAAAGGTGGCCCGTCTGCCTGTTTGTCAGGGTTAAATAATAAAATGTAGTTTGTATGTGTTCAGTAAGAACTAAGAGTGCAATTAACGTAAATTAATAAAGATATCATAATGGATCTAGGATTTTTGATGGCAATACCTTTTTATGAAATTGAATGTAAACTAAGAAGCAAAAAAATATTTAATAGTTATTTAGCTAGGTCAAATGGCGCACGTATCTTTATAAATTGATGTGAGGTTTAAAGATTGAATATCAGGTGCTGTAACGCTGAAGGAAGTTCTCGCGAGGACATCCACGCAGCTCGGGGCTCTGTCCACTTTGAAACACGCTCAGCTCCCATCGCCACATTTACACATTTTTGAACAAATTAGATAAATTAGAAAATGATGTATACCGGGTTGAATTTATTGATACATTCCAAGCATTAACAGTTTATATACGAAGAAATTTAATTGAGGTGGATTAAGTAATCGAATCGCTAATAAACTCATTTATGCTTTAATGATATTTGTCTGTGTGACAAATGTTTGAGTTCCCTTTAAATTTACTACAATGTTCAACATTTACACATGGCAGGTCGTACTTGTAAAAATAGTACTTAATTTATAGAGGTCGGTGTTAAATGTTAGTCAGAGCAGTCAAACTAGTTCGTAGAGCTGAGATGTGGATTGCTATATAATTAATTAGTCTACCTTCCTGTCATTTCCTTCAAAAAAATACTCACTAACATAAACCGTGTTGCTTGACGATCCGTTTTGAAAAGGCTAGCATTGATCTTACTCCAAACTTTGTACCGTCCTGTGAAGAGTCCTTGTCCTGTGAACAGATGGAACCTTTTTGAAATATTTTGAAATTAGTTTCGAATACAAACTCACTAATCAGCAATTCCATTTTCTAAATGAAAAAAAATTTACTCCAGAGAATTAAATCCAAAGGTCCAGGGTATTTAATCCAAAAAAGAGAGAAAGTAACAGAGACAAAGACAGGCGAAGAGGCCTTCGCCCGTTGGACTGTTACCTGTGTTGGTCTAGGCAGAGAACGGCGCAATTAATCGAAGCGTTAATTTTGGAATATGTTTAGGTGCGCGCGCGAGATGAGGTCGACTCGCCGTTTAATCACAGTGCACACGACAAAGTGAATTTTAAACGAACGGCTGGATCAGCGTTCGTTTGTCGAGTGGCGCGCTGTTTACACCGTTTACACCGTTTAATATTCAGACAGCAAACAATGAAACGGATATCACTCGTTTTGCGGTGGCAACTGTGTTCGGATCACTTCGTGGTAATACATGTTTTACGTATTAGCTGGCGCTTAGCGTTCTGTGCTCACGTTTTTCTTTGAGTATGACATGTGTGTGTACGTACGTATTTCTTTAAATTAACCTCACCAAAGTCGTCATCATCTTCATCTTCATCATAATCATTATCATAAGGATATAGGCTTTACCTAATAAACGCTTTTTCACCCGTTACTCGGTTCACTGCACCCGACTTCTGCCTTTCAGCCTTTAAATGTGTCGATGAAAAATTTATGTAGGAGATTTTGTTTGCATTTCATTCCATTTTGTTTCTATCTATGCATTCAATTTGTATCACTACTGAGTGAATTCAGTGAACGAAGACGTTGCAGCCATAAGGCGTTCAGGTTTCCTCACAATGTTTTCCTTCATAGCCTTAACAAGTAATATTCAATTATTAAACGTATATAATGTTATAAATAGGAGCGCGCCAGTATTTAAAGTCAGAAACCCTAGAAACAGTCTGAGTCGGAAACAGAATTCTAAGCAATTAACCAACTGCATTAAAGAATTCGCTAAGAAGAACATAATTTTCCAGTACAAATGCTAAAACGATTAAAAGTGCATCTGTCCAACTTTCAACAGAACACAATAAAAAAGCCGGGCAACATTTTCACGGGCGCCGGCCGAGTGTTTTGATAACAATCGGCCGTTCCCAGCGCCCGCCCTTTCGCTTTCATTCATGCCCAATCCCCAACTAAAACAAACTTTATTTCACTTTGTGTATGTGTGTCCGCTGTGCCAGTTTGCACTGCGCATGTGTGAGTCTGTTTGTACATAGATTAGATAGATTCACAATCATACTGACTGATTCGGTTACTGCCTAATAATGGGAAGTCTTTTTGAGACTGATATAATTAAGTTCACTGTAAATGTGTACATACTCGTATTTATGATGAATGTGAATTGCATATGTGTTATTGTCAATAATGAAATTTTTTTACTATTGTGTTTATAATCAAGAAATCCTTTAAAAATATGTATCGTTGATATCTCTACTGGAATAGAAGCTTTTCTATTACATTCGTATCGATGCTTTTTTCTGGTAGTCGATGCACAATAGAACTATGGTTGTAATAGCTGTCTTCGGATATAATCGAAGTAAATCTTTTCTGGGCACTTGGAAAGAAAATACTGGGTTCGTCTTCGATTGTAAAGATTTATTATAATTAATTTATGCAACTCCTGCACTTATAAATATGTACATAACGTTTTTTTTGTTACCTGTATTAAATCAGTATAAAATCAAGTCGCTTTTTTTCCGCATATGTTCGCGATTTATTTAATAATATTACATACATTTAACAAAGGATAATTTATTATGAAAATGGTTTTGAATAAATGGATATACCTAAGCGTTAATTTGTACGTACAATGTATGAAAAAATAACTTGTTACACTATTTTGTTTAATTCACCTATTACAATTCGAAACATGTTTTGTATTTAGTCACATTTAATAGGGAAGTTTGACGAAAATATCTCCTTTGTTTATTTGAGGAAATATGAAAATATTCAGAATGCGACTGTTCTAACAGGTAGTAGAGAGATAATCGCCTACTTAATATAAAACGATGTTTCTTATCACACAATCTCGTATATTGAAGTTTGAGTTATAATTTAATTTTAAGTTAAATTTAGTACTGTAAAAGTTTATAGAACTAATATTAGATATGTATCTTGTAAGTAAGAAAAATAATGAAATAGAGTAATGTGAAAAATTAGGTCAAATTAAATTGTCCAATTTACATAAAATTCTTTAAAAATTAACAACAAAGAATCAACTTTTTCTACATTTAAAGTTTGCCAACTGAATACTATGTTCTAAAGTGGTTGGGTGCATTTTTTTAATCTTTGCCACATCGCAGTCGCAAACACATAAATATGTAGGAGGTATCGTCACAGATAAACTTGTAAAAAGTTATGAATGAAACCGAGAGTGTTCGTAGTAGAGTTGTAGACACCCCCCCCCTCTCCTCTCCGCCGCCCCCCGCCACCGCCCGGCGGAGTCGGCGATTTGTTTCATGCATTTAGTTTTATTACGTTTGTTTGAACATAATTTATGATATCGTGCGCCGGGCGTGCGTCGTAAACGCTCAAGTCGTTTCCTTTCGTTGTTTCGCGTTTCTATTTTGAATTTTTTTTTGTTTTTATTTAATGCTCGTTTTATGTGATTTTTTTATTGTTAGTGAAATATTGCACAAGATATTCGATAAAAGTGTGTGGAATGTAGGAAAATATTTTTAATTTTTGCGTTAAAGTGGCCAGTATGATATCTTTCGATGAAATAAATATACATATATGATAATAGTTGATTACTTATGTTTTAAGTTGAAGTGGCAATAGGCAGGTCACATCGCTCGAGTGACCGACAACTGATGGGGAAGAAAGGTCATCGAGTGGCGACCACGTGTCGGTAAAAGGAGCGTAGGTCGCCCTCCTACCAGATGGTCTGACGACCTGAAGAAGACAGCGGGAAGCGGCTGGCTATTCGTTTTACAACCATACTTGGAATAAGGACCATTCTGGAAGTAAACCAGTATCGAATATCGGAACTATAAGAAGTTTTTTTATAAAGGATAGGCAGAGAGCACCGAATGTTAAATATCTCTATCCTTGCCGACCTGACGTGTTTCTTTTACCTTCAATTCTCTTTTCAAATAGGCACGCTGGTTTTAAGGACCTCCAATCTCACTGAATGATTTACTGAATTTCCAATAGTAGCTACGTATTTGAGACTAGCTCAGATACATGTGGTTAGTAACCATATGTATGTATCAGAGCTACATATGTATGTACTAACTGTTCTTTTATTTACTATTTTTAGCCATAGGTATATTAACTGAAAAAATGTTATTAACAATCTCATAAGTGTTTCCAATCAATAATTGCTAAAAGCTTTATTAACCCCTGATATCACCGGCCAGTAACAGTCTTTCTCTTTAATTCTGTTCAGGGTAGGTTGCAGGCCGTGGGCGTCAGTGGCCACTTAGATATTCTTTTTCTTCTTCTTCTTCTCTAAACAATTATTTGTTAAGTAATCATACAAAATTGCGTTGGAATATGGTTATGTCGTAATAAGTGGTCAGTACAATTGGTAGTTATTTGTGTCTGAAGTCAGGCAAGATTCAATTCCGAACACTGAATAGTTAATACATGTATTAAGGACATGTCTGGAATGTAATCGAAATCAAGTTGGAATGGAATTCTTGTGTCTCAGTCTCTACCTATCTGACCTTTAGATCTGGAACACAACTGCCCTCGGTCCTGCTACACGACGGATATAGCGCCCGTATCTGGGCATTTACGGTCACATCGTGGGCAGTGGTGGCCATCTTTGGTACTAATTGATTTTTTTGTACAAGGCTGCTTTGTTGGTAAAGTACGTACCTGCAACCAGGTACGACTGCTATTTGGAACTTTGTGGGTTCGATCCCCGAGTAGTGCAATATATTATTGGTGTTTTCCAATTTGAAATTAACAGTAGTAGCGCGGAGGCTGGAGTGTGTCCAGTACATGGCAATAGGCTCATCTCCTATTGCCTGGTGGGAAGAGTAGCAAAACTGGTGGAACGTACCTTCCTGTGCTTATTCCTTCTTGACGATGTTATATTATTTTATGCATTATGACGTGAAGATAAAAAAAAACAAATATATCATTATTGTGTACTCCAACACAGCCGCGCGCCATCCTTTACTGTACCCGGTTATCCTGCAGGATGCGGCAGGATAAAATGTATTAATATTATTATCAACCGATGAGCCTGGTGCGGCGGTCGCGGCCTGCGGTCTCGCCAACAACCGAGTATCGCCCCAACAACCCATTCATTCAACAGTCATTCCCATACTCTACCCATAGATAATCGCACAAGTAATGAGCTCCATACATTATTATGGTTTTTCTATTTATTAGATTACATATTTAATGTTATATATGAAAAACGTATTTGGCTGTTTATAACTATAAAAGGAATGCACTGATTGTTATTAATACATGTAATATGTACCTACTTATTAACTGAATAAAATACGTATACCTTGACTGGCCAGACATTACTTCAGGTAATATTTGGGATCGTATAAGTTAGAGTCTTGATGGTTTTAACAAATTCTTACTTTATTTATAAGAGACACAACAAAGCACAGCGTACGCCTTTTGTCTACTTTTCCGACTGATTTCGTGTTGCCATTTCAAGAAATACAATTACCAGGTAAAAGAGTTGCATAGATAGAAAGATAAAAAGGGAAAACAAAATGTTAATAATAAATTTCTAGGTATCATGCCACATACACACACATACACACATGTATGTGTGCATGTGCATGTATATATATATTTAAATAGTGGATATACAATATGATAGTGATCACGGACATACTTTTTAAAAGACCGTAGGTTGGGTGCTTGTTGAAAATCTGTAGGCAGGGAGTTCCAGAGTAGTACAGCCCGAATAGTGAAAGAATAATAATAAAAATTAGTAATGTGCTGCGGAATATTTACCCATATATTATTTTATACATTCATAGACAGTTTCGGTTAAATACAAATCGCACACCGCAATGGGTGTTCCGCGAAATGTACGGAATGATTTTGTTCCATAAATAGTGTGCAGCTCTATAATACCGATGGCAAAGTTGGTAAAGCAATTTAATTATACACGTCACATACATGATATTCTATAGAATACTACGACAATATTAATATTTACGAAATATCATAAAAACATACGGACAATATGCAAACGCTGGTGTATCTATTTTCAAACTTTTCTGTCAAATAGTCTGTTCTATCAAATAGTACACCGTATTAAATAGTTTCTTTTATGAAATAGTCTATTTTGTCACATATTTTGTCCCATATAATAGCCCGTTCTGAAAAACAGGTGTTCCTTTAGTAATCTGTTTTATAAAGTAACCCAGCGTGATGATTTAATAAAAGTCAAACTCAAATGTATGTATCTATCTATATAGACTAAGTTATGAAATTTTCTTAGGTGTGCACCTTGATAAATATTTTGAAATAGTAAATATTCTTTATTTTGACTTGATGAAGGCCTTATATTAATAACGTAACTTGTCGCCTATAATCCAAGTACAGTACACTCCCAAATTTCACCAGTTACGTTTACGTCCCATCGAATAGGTGATGAGCCTATTGCCATACACCGGGCACAATTGCAAACTTCTAGTTACTACTAGAAATTCTAAATAAGAAAAATCGCATAGTACCCGACCCGGGATTTGAACCTCCCGATTGGCAGTCGCGCTTACAACCGCTCAACCAACGAGGCAAGCATATTAATAATTTGGAAATTCATAGAAATGGTTATTTAATACATTTCGGTGGCTGAACTTAATAGTTTCGTTTACTGGATACTTTCATTTTAAGACGTATTACAAGCAACTTCCCAAAAGAAGACGCGTGGAAGGTGGAACTCAACACCTTCAGTTTTGTGATGAATGAAAGTAAAAAATAACATTAAAATATTACTTTTATCCAATTCTGAATTAGTTGATGAATATGGACTTAGGCGTTGAGGGACAGCTTAAAAAAGTCCGAGAGTTTATGCGGATAGAGAGAGAATACACAGATTTATACAGTATTCAATTCCTTACTCGAAATGACTAACTGAAGGACTATAGAGTTCCGTGTAGCAATATAGAGCTCAGAATCACGAGATCAGACTAATCTTCGACTAACTAGCTTCATCTGCTCACATCATAAGGAGCTTAGTTCTCTACGTGTTCAGAATGCATAAAACATAGAGAAGGCGTCGCTGAAATAATTTGTGTGGTCCGAGCATAATTTCTTAGTTGGTTTATACTTGCGTGCATTTATGGAGGGAGTGATGAATGTGGAAGAAACATGGCAGGCCTGAAAGGATAGAGACATTTGGCACCCTATGCTTTCTGCCTACCCTGTAATGGACCTCACGTAAAGATGTGTGTGTATGTGTAACTGCGTGTAAGAAAGTGGATACGTAGTTTTCTTTAGCGCCGATGCATTTGTGCACGTTTAAGGACACGAGGTGGATAAATATATCAGAATTGCACCCGGAGCCGAGACGGCGCGCTCGTGTGTTGTGGATGTTAACTAATTCCGTTTATTTTCAATATTCTAAGATTGCTTAAGCCATTAAATAGAAGCGTTGAACGTAGAATTCCACGTAAAGAGATGTACACTGGATTTCTAAAACAAGATTATGATTTGTAGTGTCATAAATATATGAAATGAGAAAATAAAAAAAAGGTCAAAAATAAATATAAATACAAGTATGAAATCTTCACTAAATATATTTCAAAGACAAATCAGATAAAAAGATACAATGAATGAAGACAAAGTTTAGTTTTTTTTCTTTCGAATTCGAATTCAGGTATAGGTTAAAAACAGTTTGAGATTAAATGTTTAGGTCTAAAAATAGATCACAAAGATAGTAGAAATGGTGATCACTTGGGTAATTATGGGTTAACCAAGGGTTACCAACTAATAACCTTGGCTGCATCCTGGTGTCCTCGAATTACTATCATAAGAAGCTTAGTTCTCCAGCCAGCTAGGTATATAGTGATTAAAAGCGAGGTGGTTATATAAGCTTGCATGTGTTGCCCGGTACATATACATATTGGGTGCATGTGTGTGTACGTGTGTTACATAAACCAAGCGGAGCTGGCGAGCGAGCGACCAAAATACGGGCACCTGACGCCGGGCTCTCAAGCGGTAGGGCGCAGTGTGATGGACGCAGCTATTAGCGAAAACGTGCCTTTAATCCTGTACATAGTTTAATTCACTATAAATAACTTTATACTTGATGCACTGTTTAATGTAACGTCATGTCTTTAATCCATGATGTAGGCAGAGAAGTATAGTACTGTAGAGAATTGTGTATAATATAATAATAATATGTAGTGTCATATATGTTTCTTCCATCGCAGTACTAGTTAAAGACGTGGTCTTAGTCCTCTATTAACGAAATGGACAGTGACTAAACCAACTATGCGGTATTAATGCTATTTCTTATTATAAATAAAAAATAATTTAATAAAGCCTTTTTAAGCGTGCGTGTGTGTATATATGTGTGTGTTTTCTGCTCAACATATCTTCACACCAATTCCCTCTCGGGGTAGACACGTCTGTACGTACGTGTTTGTCTTTGTGTGTGTGCTTATATGCAACAACAAATATGCCTATGTGCTGTAACACACAAGTATACTTGTATATGGATTCGTACAATACCTCAAAGAGTAGTTGTCTCCCCGCTGCCCGCTCCGGTCGCCACCGTGCCCGGCACGTAATTTCCCAACGAGCCGCACAAAGCCTGCCCGCTGCGGTCTCTCGTCTTACCAGCGGCGCCCGATTGTGCGCCACCTACATATTTATACAAGCCATAGCCGCACGTACGTATACCTTGAGCACTAAGGGTCCAGACACACTGGTGGAGGATACGGAGGTTTTTGAAAACAAGTTTATTTCAAGTTAAAAGAAAAGCGTTATTGGCATATGGACAGTCACTGGACCGTGATACGGTCCCATTACTTTGAATTATAATCTAATCTGTACGTTACATGAGTTTGAAGTGTCACGTATTGTTGTAGATAGCTATTATATGGTGTTCGCAAAGAAAATCATTCAGATTTGATCTAGTAGTAAATGTAACGCTTATTTTTATTAAATAATTTTAACAAGCGGCAGAAGGCCAATATCATCAAGCGCTTCAAGCGCCAACTGCTTATATTACACAGTGCGCCTGGGTAACCTTCAGCTTCGATCAATACAGCTAGTGTAAAATACCCTTAACACTGCCGCATGGCATGTTGACGTAGTACGAGGCGCGTGAACAGTTGGACTCCCTTATTTCCTACCCTTAAGATATGCGGGTAGTTTACCATTGTACACAGTGTAAACTACATCAGAATCGTGCAAGCAATTTTGTTACGTACGAACGTGCATTTCAAAAGTAGTCAAATTCAATTATTTTGTTTATCTGATCGATTCTTTAAAAGGGCACAAACGTAACGTTATAAGAATGACCTCATTACATTCTACAATTTAGTTGTACTAGTGGCCCAGTAGCGATCGAAATTCGATCGTAAATCATAAAAAAATCAGTTTGAGCGATGTCCAGGTTCTAAT
>DWDT01002714.1:0-13319 GCA_018245595.1 Microceris scylla | reverse complement strand
TATAATACCAAGTAACACTGTAATAATGAAGTCTTGAATGATATCACCATTTTATTTATTGTTGTTACAGCAAGTACTACAAAATGCAATTCTTTACTAATCATAATTTGAATCAGACAGTTTTAAATATACATTTAGGCAAAAGCACCAATATATTTTGTGGTCTGCTTGACATTAATAAAATGCTCAATATTTAAGACAGTAGTTATATTTTAGTACTATTTATGTATTTGTAGCTGTACTTTAATCTCAAAATGTATAATATTTTCTATTAATCATGTCATATTATATTCTATCCTATGCATGAGGAGAGTGAAGAATGTGGCAGCAAGGAAGGTCTGCAAGGATAATTATTTGACATACCATGCTCTCTGTTTACCATGTACGGGACCTGGTGTGATGATATATATGTATAACATCATATGTGGAAGGTGGTTCATGGATTGAACATAAACAGATATTTTTATAGCTGTGTATGAATTGCCAACATTTTGTTGCAGTTATTCAGTTTAATCTATATCAAGCCATTAAACAACAAAGGTATTGTGTACTTGTAATTAGTTATTGTAATAAATGTACACATTTATCTGTATTATTGAGTGAAATTAAACAACCTTGAAATTATATCTCAGCCATTACCAATGTTAAAATATATGAACACCTTATACAAAATAAATGTGGCAATATTATATCATGTGTTAGTTAAATATAATAACACATAACATTTGATAACACAATATAACAGCAATGATAGCCTAGTGTTTGAGAATTGAGCCTGTCATTCCCTGGGTACTGGGTTCAAATCCATTGCACACACCACTTTACAAAAGTGGGTTTTAAGTTTAAATATCCCTTGCTAATAGTGAAGGAAAACATTGTGAGAAAACCTGCACACCTTAGAATTTATATATATATAAAATTCTAAAGTGTGTGAAGTCTGCCAACCCACACTTGGCCAGTGTGGTAAACCATGGCTTTAACCGTCTCAATGTGAGAGGAGACCATATTCCAATAGTGGAATAAATAAATAAATGCGTCGATTATTATTATTATAACATTTGCAATAATTACATTATATTAATGTCGTGTAACAAAGTATAAAATGTTGAAACAAGTACGATAATTATATTGAATGTATTCTGTTCTGTTGAAACCTACTATCAACATTGACAAAATTCATTTTATAAACAAATGTAGATTTACGGCCATTATCTTTGAGAAAAAATTATCGGACGAAAAATACGGATAAATTTGTTATATAAATATAGCGTAGGACGCCCCTCCGGCTAGGTGGAGTGACGATATATTCAAAGTGACTGGCAGCAGATGGATGCGACGAGCTGAAGATTGAGCTCAGTGGCATGCTATTGGAGAGGCCTATGTCCAGCAGTGGACGGAAATAGGCTGATAATGTATGTATGTATAAACTTACATAAATGTGGTGTAATATTAAATCAAATACATATTTTCATGGCCAATCACCACGCTATTCTCTATATGTTTTTATTGCACAACTTATCACTGAGAAAACAACCTGTAATAACTAAATCTTATATTCATTTCGACGAATAACTGTTAACAGGAAAAACCTGCATACATTTGTATCTCAATTTCTTTAGGCAAATCAACTCTGCCATTGAATTATAAGATTAATGAACAAAAAATCTCTGCGACCCCGTTAGTTAGTAGATCCAATAACGAAAAAAACAAGTTTATGATATTGGTACTGGGTACGCATTGAGAAAATTCCAATAGAACGCAATATATTGACGGATAGCAGATTGTTCTAGTAACATACCTGGTTCAGCTGGCTTGCTCAAACACACTGTTAGTGAAATTAAACATAAAAATATGACTTGCTTCATCTTTATTTTTACTAGTATTGTGTCTATCTACGGAAAAGTAAATTATTTTTATAAAATATCGCAGCGAAAGTACAAACGACAACCGACTCGTTAGCGTGGTGCGATGGCAATAAAATGAGTGATGCCAGTACAATAAATTCTTAATCCGATAAGTTAGAATTTTGTGTAAATTTTACATGGCGATACAAGCACTGATATTGTTTGGCGCATTTAATCAGAAGTAAAATTATGTAATCGTAAATATATATCGAACAAGTTTAATTGTATATCTACATGATTAAATTTTATCAACATTTTCATTAAGGTTTCTTTTACTATAATAATTATTTTTGGTAAAAGTTTGCAGAGTTGAGAAGACGGAACATATAAGTGATATTTTAATTTAATACAGATATTTATATTAAATAAATATAGAGCAGTTTTTTCATTTCTTATTAGACCACAAAATAATCAAAGAATAAAGATGTAGATAAAATGAAAACCGACAATTTAAAAATGAAGTTTATTTGACATCCATGACTTTATTTTACACTACTGAAGTCCATTCTCAGAAGCATAAATTTTTTCGAGTGGTAACAACTCAGAGTAAATAGTCAATGGTTGGGGAATTTCACTATGAATTACGGAAATAAAAAAAATAAAGCGGCGGTTTGTGATAGTAAAATAACGGCTAAAATGACCCAAAGTAAACCATTACACATAGTAATATCGCGCATTATATAGCGAGTAATTTTAGGTATAGATAACACAATTATTTACCCAATAATAAGCTAACAATGATAAGGTTAAATTTAAAGTGAAGTTATATTTGAAGATATTAAAGAGATCTTTTTACTAATTGATCTATAAAAACAGATGTTTCAATATTGTCCCCTCAATACTTATTTAAGGAGAAGATATTTGAATACAGTTACGGAGTAGAAGGAGGAATTGTTCTGCCTCGGTGAATTATACAATCAAGTCTTTGTTTTAAATAGTTGCTAGGTATTTAGTCATCGGAACCAAAAACGAGTTTTGCTGTTATTTCTGTTGAAATTCTTGATGTTAAATGTTCAAGGGCTCGTTTCCTCCATTGCTAGCGCCATACATATTGAATTGCTAAATCAGATATTTATGGTGCTCGAATCATTGAACATAATCGGCAGCGGCTCTGGCATTCGTAGTGGTATCGCTGAGAGCCAATATCACTACCCTGTTAGACTTTTACAACTCAGACTATACCTACACATCTTACCCTTTTTATTTGATTACCTGAATAATTATCTATAGTAATATAACTAATAGTTTATGCAAGCTTGCGGTGCCACTAGAATTATGTACTGTGAAATAAGTTACCACAACACAAAATTAGGGTAACATTTTATTTGATGTTCTGGAAACTTTGGAAACTTATAAATACTTACATCATTTGTAGGCATCTACTAAGACATCGTTGTAGCTACCTCAGGACTCAAGGATATTAAAATGTGGCACAACGCCTTTTTGAAATGCATGTATTTGAAGATACTCAAATTTTTTATATGGAAAATAAGGTAGGTACTTGAAATGTATAATAATAATATAAACGAAATTATTTTTTTCTTTTTCATTTACTTTATTGTATCATAACATAGGTCTGATGTGCCAGTGTTATGTGTAATCCTTTACAGAAGAAGCACAAGAAGAGAAACCCAACTGATACAAATATTAGTTATGTACATACCTTTATACCTATGTATGTACTTAGTACATTACCTACGTCGACGTTTATATTTTACCTGAATTTCTGAGTCGTACGCTGACCGAGCTGTAAATTCCATATAGGGTTTTGTTATGAAAGCTCTAGAAATGATAATAAGGCCACTTTACGGTTCGTACGGTAGTTGCTACTTTAGAAGTTAGTGAGTACCTATCCCGAAAATATCTTGACGAATATTTGCCTTTTATTGTAAGCGATACGCGCAGCCTGTAAATTTTTCATGTCGTCAGACAGGTGCTTGAATGGAACCGTTTCCATGGATTTATTTCTACAGCTAGGTAGGTATATAATTTTTCTTATTTCTGTATTTGCTTTCGGTACTTTAGTTTTCATGATAACAAAAATTGCGTACCTACGTGTTAAAGGTGTATTAATTTTTATACGAAGGTATTTATTTGTGCTATATATACAGTATCTGTAGTTGTTTTTTGTGTTTATTGTAATTTTTTGTGTAATACAGAGTAGGGTAGACATTATTATAATAAAATTTTAAAGTTGTTTTATTATGTATACAGAAAACCGCTTCTGGATATAGGTATCTAGATATTTTATCTAGGAGAATTAAAAGAAAATATTTTTTGTTGTTATTACTATATTATCACGCCAGTTCCCTCACGAGGTAAGTATGGTCCTGACATACTTCTATATTCATTATTCTCATCATACACGCATACTCGTTTCGTAGAGTATAATGAATAGGTGTCAGTTATTGCACCCGTCTTTTGAACTTTAACTGGTCGGACGAGTTGTAACTGTGGAGACAGTCGCATATGCATGAATTCCTCTGGTCCGCGGGCCAAGTACTTACTATAACGGCCCTATTCGCGGTGGGCATTGACAAATTGAGGTTCGTCCTCGTAATTTAACATTGCCGACTTTCCTCCCTTTATTACGCGGCAATTTTTTTATTGCCACGTCACTCGTTTATTAATATGGACAATTTTCTGCGAAATTACTTTTAAAATTTTTACGTGGATCGATGTTCTGTAAATTCATAATGCTTGAATAATTATATTTTTTCAAATTGTGCAAAGGAAATGTTTAAGAAATGAAATTTTCATTTCAAAAGGGATAGGCTTTTTATATTGAGGTAAAAATTGAAAGACTTTTCGCTAGGGACGTTTTATTAATTGTCCGGCTATCCTTGATTGCGGGATAGTGCGACGATAAAAAAAAATATTTTCAATATTAAACTCAAACTTATCACATAGATAATCGCAATTACAATTAATAATACACTGGCCGTTAATTTTATGTACATCTTTCTTTATCATAAAAAAAATACATAGGTATACATATTTATTTGTGCTACTAGAATATATTATATTGTGAACGTTTTATCGTGATAATGCTGTATTTCAAACGGATTTTAGTCACGGAGCGTTATTCGACTGCATTGTAGGGACCGTGTGTAGATCGTGTGCTCGCATGTCGCTTAACAGTCAATTCTTTTTGCAAAAATTGCCGCGTAACGCGGTTACGTGCGCGCACCTTCACGTGCCCGTGAGTAATAGATTGTTACACCGGAGCGGGTTTTTAAATTTCCGCGTTTATCACTACGGTCAGAGCAGTATTAGTTCTTAAAACTATGAGCCTTTTGCCATGTGTTCTAATCTGCATGTCTGCTGTCAGCCTGTTTGCATTGTAGGTAAAATGTAGAGGTTTCTTTTCATATGAGTTTTAATTGTTTTTGTTTCTGTAAAGATTTTCTGGATGTTGTCGCTTGTGGGCCAATTCACAGCATGACGCTTTACTTTAGTTGGCCTCCTATTTGTCATAATGAACAATAAAAATATTGCCATATGCCTAATGTATGTATAAGTAGGTACCATTGAGTTTTCACAATACTTCGAGTATATGCACGTTATCAAACCTTAAGCATCTCATGTTCGTATCGGAAGTAAAATTAGACCAGAAAATGACAAATTACATTTTTCAGTTAAAATTCCTCATTAAAACGTGGAAAAGTTTTAGCGCAAATATCCAAGTATTTAAAGAAAAAAAAAACTTAACGATTATACGCAGACGTTGACTTTATACATTCTCTATACCTATAATATTGGATCTGAAGATCAATACGTCCGTATTCTGTGGTCTAGCTTATAATATTATGCTTATATGGGCATTGTACATACATATGTACATACATACATATGTATCTACGTATATCTTTTCTACTGTTTAAGTCATCGATCCCTCCGTACTACCTGCGCAGTGTATGAAATTAGAAAGACGTTGCCGGGAAGGGAGGAAAAGAAATTTATATGGTAAAGAATGAACGAACGAGTGAACAACGACTAACATTATACGCCTGCTGGTAAGTGGTCATTCACTTAAAAAAATATATAAAAAAACTATACCGCTATTGTGTACAATAAGTTCATGGATTATACTCTTTCGGTTAGAATATGAATACAGATAGATAGATTATGTAGATTCAATATTAGCATAGTGGCTTAGATTGGAAGGGAGGTTGATGAACGATTGGAAAATTTCTGGGAACGTTTTCAATCGGGATCGAAGGCGTATTTATATTTATGGCCAAACTGTACCTTTTAATAAGAGTAACAGTAAAAACGATATTAATATTTAAATTAATAATAATATAGGAATAATATGCAGACTAATAGCGATCTACGAAAAAATATTACATTATCCATTAGTGTATGGTGTCCAATCAGTTCAGTTAATGTCATGTTAATCTTGTCAAATTTCTTTACCAATGTCACCAGTATTGATAAGTGTCACTTAGGTCGATCAGCAATAGCGACATACTTCCCTCGTGTATCCTTAAGTCATCTCTTTTCCAGTTCGGCGGTGTTGAGACTTCAAAGTAGTTATGAATTCACCCAGAAGTTCCTGAACCTATATATATCATGAATCCTATATACCATCATTCAACGTACTTTTATTTCTCGGAAATTGGTACAGTTATTAAAACATAACTACTTTTTATAACTAAAATAATCATTTGAAAATTCTAGAAATAGTTTTTCGCTTACTTTGTGAACTAAGTTTTACAAGTTTTAATGAAAGTAGGAAGTTAAAAAGTAGAGTAGAGAATAGTTCGTTTTATATTATATATAAGTAATTTAATGTAATATTTATGAGGTGCCAGTTAAATTAAAGACGGGCAAAGAGGCAGCAGACACTAGTGGCCACTACAGTCCAAGCAACGTACTCATAAAAGGATTTTAGAAATCGGTATTTTTAACTGATTGCCAGAAAAATACACTTACTACTAATTCTAACCAACTAACTTTGTTAACTATACCAGGTATTATACTTTTAACATTCCGTTGTTAATAAATTAAAGCAAATTATATGAAGGCATACATCGTCATACACCATATTTCTATGTAAAATAAATGCCAAGTAAACAAGTTATTTACTTAGGTGTAAATCCCACATGTACCTACAATGTTTCTTCAGTGCGGTAGAAATACATAAAACTATGCTTACGCTGCTCTGTTGTCATTTTGGGCTTTAGTATGTTTATTTGCAGAATGAAACATTGTTACACAAGTTTTAATGGAAAGCCTTCAGGGTTAAACTAAAAAGGGAGGACCATTCGCCCTAGGGAACACGGAATGTGAAAGATTTTTCACATTTATAGGTACTGCTATGTGAATCTGTCTTTATATAATTCTGTCGCTAACTCATTTAATAGAGTGTGCATGTCTGGTTGATATTGGTGAAGTAATAATATGTATAAGATATGAGTAAAGAAAGTTTCTAATTAATTTTCACAAGAATACGAAATTCCTGAATTTTTTTTTTTTTTATTAACTTCATATACAATACATGCTCAATTTATCTTTCTATCACTGTTTTAATTATTATTATCACCCTTCACAAATATCATTATATAACGCTTTGTATAAAGTAACTTAGCAATTTTTCGACTGGGAACTTTTCTTTATTCATTACGGATATGAATCATTCACAGTATCTCAAGGTCATGTCATTCGTGTATTTCGGATTCGTGGTAGATCTCGACGCTGAAGGTCTCGTTAGACAGAAAGTGAGAAAGGGTGTGGTTATGGCGCAGTGGGAGATTATTTAAGTTAAGCTTTGCATTGCAGTTTCTGTGTGGCGTTTTTCATACATTGCCTTTGTAAGTCGCACCCCAAGAGCACGCGGTCACCACGTAATGACTTTATTTATATCCAACGGCTTATCAGAGATTCCTTCATAGAATTTTTTTAATGTTGATTTGGATTTGAATACATTGATTTTATTAAAATCAATATTGTATACACCTTTTAAACATTTTAATATTTTGCATTACATTGCATATTAGAATATTACGTGTAAATATTTACTATTATTTATTAGTTAGTTAAAAAACCTTATTCTTAAAAATTACAACCAAAGCTGCCACCAGTGTTAATTAGAAAATGCCACAAGCAAGCATTTCCAAAATGTCGTTATAGCAAAACCAGTAATTCATTCATAATCTTAAATAGGATAACTTTATTTATTTATAATAACGTTCATTTATCGCCGAAACGAAAGCCGAACGAAAAGCCGTGCCCTGCGATCTCCAACACGCATGCCCAGCGTGGAGATTACGGGCATAAACCCCCTTTTGGGGGAGACCTCTGTTCACCAGTGGACTGAGATAGGCTGATGATGAAGATGTTCATTTATTGTATTTTATGTCTTTATTTCCATATAACGAGATTCTGAGATGCCTTTCAAAGATTCAAAAAACCAAGCAAAGCTTTGTACAGAGGCTTACTGCGCAATAAAAGATTATTAAAATGATATATTATGTCTTGGGAATGATTGATCACAGAGGCCTTTCTATACTCCTTACAATATTTTAAATCTATAAAAAGGAAAATATGATTAAGCGAGAACGGCGGAAAGCTGAGACACATACGATCTACTATCTACTACTACTACTACTATCTATCCTTATTTCGATCAATTTTGTTAAAATTCTTCTGTTTCTGAAATTGCATCATAATATATAGATATTATGAATAACGTGTTATTATAAGTATCAAATTATTTTTATTATTTTATTATTAATATTACCGGCAGCAGGCCTACGAGGATAAAGATGTGATGCATTCCGTGATCCCTACCTACCCCGCAAGAGACTTCGCCTTGATTTGAAGATATGCATGTATAAGTTCAGAATTTTTCATCCTCCTTAAATGTATTTCCTTTCGTTTTGCCGCGCGTTGTACTTATATAATGACTATGTATGTCATAATTAGTGTCAATATTGAAATAGAGAAGCTGATTTGACTATTTGAGTAGTGGAGGGAATTCGTGGTGTCGCAGGTTTGATGTGTTAAAAGGTTTGTAACCGGAGGAGTGGTTTCACTTTGAAGTTAGGTACATAATTAATCACTATACCTATCGAATTATTCATAACGTTGTTAATTTATTGTATTAATTATTTTGAATTTATTCAGCGTTTTCTTGTAACCATCAAAATATTATTTTAATGGTTAATGAAATAATATATTGGATGGTAAATTAGAATGAAAAAAAAAATTGAATTCTATTCTTAGAACTTGCATAAAAAATTACAACCTAAGATGCCAACACTTACAGAGACATTATAGATACATACGAGTATCATCATTATCATGATACATATGAGTATATGGGTAGGTAAATAAAAATGATTTATTTATTCAGTAGTCAAACTAGTGTCTTTGTCTTGTACACCACACAGTCTAACGTTTCTTATTCAGAATTCCGTCGCCATGCTCGAGTTAAGTAAAATAACGTGACTGGTGGCATGATACATGTAATTATATGTACGATGGAGTGTTCTCGAACCGAACGTGTGTCGTTTGATAATTATTCAACTTTTACCCCAAGCGTAACTCCGCTTAAGTTTTAATGCTTCCGCCTAGAAGTTTACCCGTACGGATGCCATTTGGAATACTTAATGATGTACTTTGGAAAATCAATGTGGAATTTGGGAAAAAATTCCACAGAAACCATTTGATGTTAACGTGCGTGTAAAATTACATTTGATGTATTTATTCCATTTGAAATGTATTTTATAGAATGAATTGGAAAGTTACTTTACCGCGTAATTCACGAGTTGCATGACGTATATATAATAAAATATTAAAGCAATGTAGATGAATACTCTGTGATTTTGTGCTTCAAAGGTTAATGCTTAAATATGCGGCGTTAGTTCATAAGGATAGTCAATGTCTAAGTATATAATTCGATAACTTTACATTAAAGGCTTTTTTGTCATTAAATTAGTTAACTCAATAGGCTAGAAATTCTAAGTACTTTAATCTTAGAAATCTACTTATCACTATCATATAAGACATGTAACATCTTCGGAAATAGAAGCAGCGGAGATTGTATGGAAGTAAAGCCTGTTCAGTATCAGGCATACAGACTTCGATATCCGATCTATTCAAAGTAAAAGTTCAGGCCTATACAAGTTTAGATAAAAGAATGTTCATGGGTTGAGGCCGAATAAATATTCGTTGTCTTAGGATAAGGTTTCTCCTTTAATTAGGATCTTCTTTATTTTACTTACGCTGACGAGACTAGATTGCTAATTATATATTAAAATCAACGGCAGCATTTTTTGGACGCCCGTTCTAAATTCAAAGAAACAAAAGACCCATTGTAGTATCGTGGCTTATTTCTGGAGCAATGTCTTTACGGACCCTGAATTTATATTGTTACTTCTGACGCGTCTCGAAAGCTCCTTCGTCTGTAGCTGTGGGTGTCAATAGCGTCGTTTGTTTTTGTAAAAATATATTTCGCTTCATTCCGTAGCTCTGTTTCTTCAATGATTAATTAAACGCTCTAATGTTTGGGTGGAAAAGAATATAATGAAGGCATTTGTATTATCTTCATGTATTTTTCGATCTACCGCTCATTGACCCACATCCAACTGTGGCGACTGTGTGTCGGTCGACTAAACAGGCTGTTCTAAATTCGAATGCATATATGACAGATGTATGATTAACGATATTGCGTTTGGTGAATGTATTTGTATACATATTTAATTGTGCGTGTAAATACACACACCCTTATAGGTTTGACGAAAGGATGTTGGGAACGTTGTTATAACTTATATACGAATTAAACATAATAAAAAACTGAATGCAGTTGTTAAAATTTATGTACCTACCCTTTACTTTTATTGCTTTTATCCACATCGATAAAGTTCCATTGTTTCGATGCGAATTGCCGTTTTGCATACAGTGATGTAGCGAAGTTGGGAACATTGCTGCAACGGGACTACAAAATGTTCCACGATAATGTCCCATTAAAACGATACAATCTTTAAACAGCTATAAAATAGAGGGTTTATCGTGTCGTCTGTATCGGTGGATATGTAATTTGTACCAAAGCTTTGTCTTGTTCAGTGTACAAGTGTATGTGTATAATGTTATGACTGGACGTAAATATATATCTATATGTATTTTTTAACATATTGAGTTTTCTGTCCGTTGACCGTTGACATTTACCTGTCATTATTAAGGTTCTAAAATTGTTCTTGTAACGTAAGAATTTGAGGGTTTCGGATCAGCGTTCTATAAAAAGTATGTGTACGTTACGTACGCAAGTACGCAAATTTGCCTATCGAACTCTCTCATGATATTAAAATTTATTACACTAAAGATATATTTTACCAAAGATTTTACCATTTTACCATAAATAACAAAACTATAGATAAACGCTAACAATTTATGAGTGCCTACATATCGTAACTTGGATGTTATTCGAAACAGCAAACAATAAAATTCATTTGAGCAAAAGCACGAAACTGGTCGCGTCTTCTAGGGTAAATCGTAAATACATAGTTTCCAATTCATGTCGCATAGATTGCTCGTGAAAAATGTATCCAAGCAAAGTAATTACGGAAATAGCAATATTAGAAATGTCGCACTCTAAATTAAATCGTATCGTTTTTGAAATAAGGTTAAAATTCGTTTGAAGCAATTGAAAAGTTTATACAATTTTAAACGTACGGTTTTAAGTCGTGGTAGGTACTATGTGTGTATTTGGGAAACAGGATGCGGATGTTGAAAATTTTAAGCTTAAAATCACAATCTAATCGACGCGGTCTCTGTTCTAGTGTAGAGGGATTTAAAACACGAGAAACGATCTGTGTAGAGATACCATGTAACAGAGAATACGTATGGGATATTGTAATTATCGGCGTCCATGTATGATGAGAGGATAATTGTGGAAGAAGAATGGTCTCCAAGCATAGAGATATTTGGCACTTCGTGCTCTTTGCCTACTCTGTAAGGGACCTAGCGTGAAGATATATATGTATTAAGTATTATAATCAGTATTAAATTGTGTAAAATGTCAATTCATTTTAATAAATCTTTTGTATTATAATACAATAACACACTGAATCATTTTAATTGTTGTTAAAAATATGTAATATACGTTATCAATGTACTGCTGATTTGAAGCATTGAGAATATGAAAATCGTATAAAACACCAAGTATTCTGTCTAAGAAAGAAAATATTATTATATTTTTGATTAATGAGCGCCTAAAATGATAATCTCCATACATTAACTAACTTTTGTGGTTGAAAATTTGGAGGGAGGATCTGAAAATCATCGAGGTTTTTCCTTCCCTTTGTATAATTATCGAGGGGTGTGAAATAAAACGGAGACACAGCTTTTGTAGTAACTTTAACGGTTATAGCAAAGTTACAAAAAGGTAGATGGTTTATAGCAAGCATCTTTAAATTTTTACTATTAGGTGTATAAATTCGAGGCTCTAATAATATCTAAAGGGTAGAAGTCTATGTTACTCGTATGTATGTATGTTTACAAGTATGGTATTCGTTTTATGATGACTGTTTAAAAAAAACTGTTAAATTTTAAAACTCTGGAATGTTTGGTCACCCTAGCTATGAGCTACGTCATTGATGGCAAGTGGTCACAAGATTTTTTTTAAAAGCACACACTTTTAAATACGATTGCTTGAATTAATTCTTATTTCAACGTTGTACGTTCGCGTTTTATTCTTCAAATTGTTTTTCCGAAAGTCCGAAACTAATCGGAAAAAAGATTACAGCTGAATTGTTGCAAAAAAGAGTGATATCGGTTTATTTTATGAACTCTAGTAACAAATTCACATAAAATTGCAATTTGCTTTCCCCCACAATTTAATTTTAATAGAAATTACCAGTAAGTAATTTTCATTCCATTACTCATAAGACAGAAAGGAATTGTCTCACATAAATCTTTTTAATATGTGAACTGTACAAGATGATTAATTTTATTTATGATCATGCAATTAAATAGATGCGGTGGAGATATTTAGAGCATAGGTCACTCTATAAGCTTCTAGACTTTGAGCTCTGAAAGGCTACAAGCTGAAGCTGGATAGGACAAGCCGAGAACAGAGCGGGATGGGACTGTGCAGGCCGATGTCCAGCAGTGTACTGGGTTAGACTGATGATAATGTATGAATTCGTTGTATTTGCATGGTAAAACTGGATTGTTGTTTAAAAAATGAATATTAACAGACGTTAGAAACTAGTTTCATACTATGTAGGTTTAAATCTTAACAGTGATCTCTTTATGTTGAATTTTGCTCATTTTATTACCAGCAAAAAAATGCTGTATCTTACTTTTTAAAGGATCATGATGTAACGTTAGAATAAATTATGGTATATTTTCGTATTTTTTTTTTTCTTTTTTTTTTTTTAACCCATTTCAATTCCACTTTTTGAATAC
>DWDT01002713.1:0-13319 GCA_018245595.1 Microceris scylla | reverse complement strand
GTAAAAAATACTAATCTAAAATATGCTAAGCTAAAATATATAAAATGTATAATATTAAGTATAGAAGTATAAATGTGAAAGTAACTATCTCTGTCAGTCTGCTACTTTACTACTACTTTGCTAATTACTACTGCTGTAGGCTACTTTTTCGTCCATTATCCATTAATGACGAACCGTGTCCACGAACTTTAAGTGCCAGACCAAGTTCCACGCGAGCGAAGCCGTGGGCAAAAGTTAGTTTAATATAAAGTTCCTTTAGAAATTAGTCCTTTAGGCAGGCAACGCATTGGTAGCCCTTGATGTTGCAAATGTCTATAGAAGACGGTGACCACTTATCATCACGTGGGCCGCCTGCCTGTTTGCCTTGGCTTCTAAAAATAAAAAAAAATATTTGTCTGCTATGTTAGTATTGGTTCTGTAAGAACGTGAAAGCGTTGAAGGGGGCCACATTGCATTCCTGCAGACATCGCGCACGTTCGACGCTGGGTGCTAAATAACTTTCAGTTGATAAAAAAAATCACATGTAACCACACTTCTTCAGAGGCATCAGATATTCTATGACGATGTTTTCCCCGCATTTAATTCTATATCTTGAATTCGACTACTATAATTGCCTCTCGTGCACATTGGTAAGATAACGATCTTATCAGTTTGAGAATAGGTTAAATCGATAAAAATATTTAAGCAATTTGTGTTCAAAAACAGATAATCTTATATACTCAACAATGCAATCGTTATGCAATCACATCGCATTAATTTATTAGCATTGATTATGCCACATTCTTCTGATTAGTCTATATTTATTTTAATAAAGTCACATTGATATTGACTGATATTAAAACGAAAATAGACTTGAATAGATATGGAAAATAGACTTGAATAGATATGGAATTTACGGCTTCCCTTTAAATTAATATGGATTTTGAGTAAGTACACAAAAAGTTGTTACGTACAATCCATTTAATTGTAGCTTTGATCGGCTTCGTTACTGAACCTTTTCCAAGAGGACCGGAGATCATAAAGTTTGTATGGACATAAGCCGCTTATTCGGCTGACAAATTAAAATCGTCCTACGACGTATATTTTGATGTTGATCTACCAACGTCCTCGGCTCTACCAGTTACTCAATCCGGTTATGTCATTCTAAACATTATAAACCTTAACAGAAACTCTAGTATTTTATATATTTAGATGTATAACGTATGGACCTGTTAGAAAGACCGTTGTATTAACGTCAATCTTAAAGACAAGTCTAGTATTTTCGAATGTGATTTTGTAGTCTCATAAAATTAAAGAAAGTCAGTATTGCCAATTAGAAATTTTAATTCGACTATTTAGATTGTATCATTGGAATTATAATTTTGGGTCCGTTTTGGTTTGTTATATAACTTAACATTGAAATATGTTAAACATTATAGCTCCGGACGTCAGGACTATTATATGAATACTGACTAAAATTGAATTCAATTTAGTAGTATGGAAAGGTGGAAGAGTGAATATTTAAAAGGTTTTTACATAATTTTTGCCGTATGACATTTCTGTGAACAATAGTTATACTTCACAGGTATTTGCTTGTAACCCGGACCACCGTTGGACACGGGTTACTGAGAAAATCCTAGATTGATAGAACTACCATCGTTATCGTCATCAGCCTATTTCAGTCCACTGCTGGACATAGGCCTCGCCCAATGAGCGCCATCGCGCCCTGTCCTTGGCTTGTCGCATCATGTCATCCCACCGGGTTGGATATATAACCACTACTACCATCAGTATATAGTATAAATGAACATCAAAAACCAATTTATCTTTAATGTTTACCCCAGTTTAATAAAAAGTATGTCTTAATTCCAAATTCTGCGAAGCTTCAAAATTAAACTGGTAATATTGTACGAAAATGTGGATAACACAGATCCGCGAAGTTTCCAACTACTCCCACATTAACAATGGGGTGAGAATTCATTTAGCTAGATTTCTATTGCCGAGTATTACAAATTACAAGCGGCGACAGAAAATCCTGAAATCCGAAACATGTACTCGGAGATCTTTTGTTTCCTATCGTATTCATCTCGTCATAATCCAAAACGAGGACGTATAAATTAATATTAACTCGTAAATATAATATAAAGTCAATATTAATTGAGATAACCTTCGTACATTTATTACGATGGTACTCGTAGGAGTTATAGTACGAATAGCACTGGTAATAGTTTGTTTGTTGCTATAAGATAACATGTTCAACGAATGCATGCAATTTCCTCGCCATAAGCTAAACGAGACGTAGGTACTTTGTTGTTTTGGACACATTTAATATATTCTCCGAGATCATAGCAGAAAAAACTAATTTAAACATTTAATCTTTGTTCAGTGCCGTTGGACCAAGAGAGGGTAATGGGAAACGATCTCAAAAAGTCTAGCTTCCGGATATCGCCTAAGGTTTAAAACGCAGAACTTGGAAATACAACCTGTGCATATAAGGAACACTTAAGATAAACACACGGTAGTTGTGTTTCAAAAGCGTATTGGCTTTTGAATGTATTAAATAAAAAGATTTTTAAATTCGCGGAAGAGATCTTTATATATTGTGACATCGGAAACACCGAAAGTACAATTTCCTTCAGGTGTATAGTTAGTTAATACTAATCGACCGATAATCTACAATGCACCTTTTGAGAGGAGACCAGTTTCCAATATTAGAACAATGAAAGGGTTGATGAAGATGATGAAGCTGAACATTAGCTATTGTTACCATATCAGAATTTCTATTCAAAAGGGAGGCTGGTAATTTGTGAATGTATAGTTATTCTAATAATAAAGAAAAATATTTCTAAAGAGTTCGAAAATGTGTGTGATGTAACAATTGATTAGCCATATCTGTCTATGGAATTCGCGAAACTAATACATAAGAAAATTATATAAAAAGGTCTCTCACTATACCTAACGACTCAAGAAGAATAGCGCACAGCAGATTAATTCAAAATATGTAATCAGCAATCTGCAGTCACTCGTCGGAAACTACTTACTTAAAGAATAAACATTTGCTCTTCGAATCTACTTCTGCCTCTTCGTTTATTTATTGCGAAGCAAAGACTTTTTGAATTTCGAACAGCTTTTTAGTTTCAATTCGTACAGTTATTTGCGCGAATTTAATTCCTTCCTTAATTCCATATGTACGTCAATCTTATATTTGGACTTGTTTTATGTAACGTGGATTAGTTGTCAATATTAACTTTGTATTTTATGTATTATGTTTCGTCCACCGGACCGTTGGACCGACGATCTTAAGAAGGCGGCTGGTAGTGGCTGGATGAGATCTGCAGAGGATCGAGTATTGTGGCACATCTTGGGAGAGGCCTATGTCCAACAGTGGAATGGAAAAGGCTAACGTGATCATGACGATGTTATGTATTATAAATGATTTTATATGATTAATATTCCTTTTGTGCGTTCTGTGATTACGCGGTTCGTTTTGGGGATTTCTCTCAAAAGCCAACATTTCCAGTTTCAAGCGGTATTACTATTTGCATTGAATGTTTTTAATTAAAATGCAATTTGGATTACTTTATTAATTACATGGTAGCAATACGAATGCTCGTCCTTTATAGCTTTTAGCCGCTTCATAGATTACGGTAGACAGAGAGAAAAAATCCACATAAAAAATACACGTGAAATTTTATTGTGTGAGGCTCATTGGGGGAGGCCTATATCTAGCAGTGGACTGAGACAGGCTGATGATGATGATGATGATGATGATTTTATTGTGTGTATATGAGTCGATGTTCTAACACCGGCGTACAAATCTAGTTTCATAACTATTATACGTGACATAAAAACTGACAAGCAAAAATGCTATATAACCTCCTGCTATTAGCAATTTCAATCATATTCGTACTCCATGAGAAACGCTTGAAAGCCTTTATACCGGAAAAAGAATAGACAGAATTTCATCAAGTAATTAAATGAAATCATTTTTCAATATAGGTATCTGGTTTGCGAAGATAATATTCAAGGAATGCAATTTTGTGGTCCATTCAGTTACAACTCAGCTTAGACTGTGCTGGTCATTACGATTAGGTACTGGAGTTCATTGTGGAATCGTGAGCATCCGACACGTGTTTAATATTCAACTGAATATGCATCCTCATTCGCAAAAGCCTTGAGACCTTTTGCATTATGAATATAATTATCTTGATTCTGTACTTATATGTCTTGTGAGTATTCAATCGTTTCATCTAAAGAAATAATTAAACCAAATATATAATTGACTGCCTCGTTGGTCGAGTGGTTGCAAGCGCGACTGCCGATCAGGAAGTCCTGGGTTCAAATCCCGGGTCGGGTACTATTGGATTTTTCTAATTTAGATTTTCTAGTAGTGACTCGGAGTCTGGATATGTGCCCAGTGTATGACAATAGGCTCACCACCTATTCCATTGTGGGACTTAAACGTAACTGGTGAAACGCGGGGGTGTATTACACTCCTCTGCCTACCCCTTCGGGGATTATAGGCCATATTTTTTTAATGTACCGTTAAGTATATTTTAGTCGCGGAACGTGAGTTTCCAGCGGGCAGCGAGCTCACGGGGCAAATTCCATAACTGATACAACGGGACATTATTCTTGGTTTTATTTTCGTTTTGCGCGGTTCAATGCCAGCTTATTTCAGGTCGCTTCGTAAATATTGTGCGCAGTCAGCAGTGTAAATAAAACATCATATTTCTATTACAAAATTTTTCTCAACCAATCAGATTCTTTATTATGTTCAACTTTGGCTTAAGCCGCTTTTCTAAGAAATGTTGATGATTGTATCAGTATTGTCTTTTACTTTGACTTCTACAAATATCTCGTCTTCAATATACATAGCAATATTTATATTTTAAGCCTCAAAATTTAATACAAACGTTGTCGGGTAATTTATTTTGAATAAAAAAAAACATTCTAACAAAAATATTTACATCAGAAACTAAGTACCTACTATTTAATTATTATTATTGTAGTACCTAATAAAACACCACAGCGCCCAGAATAAAACTTGTATTATTTTATATACCTGAAACTCGCTTTGGAAAACAATTTATCAAAAGGGGAAAATATCCACCTGTTCGCAAAACAAACTATTTCTCATCCAGAAATATTCTGTCTATGGAACGTAGTAGGCACACACACAATGGCTTTGTTCAGTACGTCAGCGGTAGAAATTTTTCATACTCGATGGATCTCTAGTAATTGAACTCAAATATTTATAACAATTCCTCATACAAAAAAAATATTTCTTGGAAAACTTCCAATCAGTACTTCAACAGACTCAAGGGTCTCATATTCAGCTGACCATTACATCTATGAATAGAGGCGTTGGTTAACTAAATTATTTTATTGTTATATCACAGAGTTAACAAACAAACCTCTGATGCAATTTAAAAAAAAAACGTATTTCCTGCTTAATAGCAGCCAATTCACATTACTGGAAGTAAATAATTACCGTTGGTGCGTCGCCATAAAAAAAAACAAGCTACCTCCTCCCAAAATAGCCACGAGATAGTTACACGAGCAAACCTGACATATTTGGTACGCAACGAACATTCTAACGCGAAAATAAGCGCGAGTCGTGTATTATAACATAAACACGAGTTGTTTATCTGTTGCTGGCTTTGTATCTGGTAACACTAATGAAAACTCAACACGGGCGAACCAGACATCGTCCGGACGCAATTAGAATTTCATTAAGTAGGAACAAGTACTCGTTAATACAACGGGCTTGAGCACAAAGCGCTGGCCCAGGCACACCCCGAAACCTACATTCGGATCCATTGTAGCCATCCAATATTTAGGAGCAACTTTTACTAACTCCCGAACCAGAACCATTCACTGCTCGGCGAACGCAGCGTGGCAGAGTTGAAACATATAAAAGCTGTTGATTTTCTACTTGTTTAATGAAAATAAATTTTAAATTCATAGTTTCACAAACTCAACGTAACAGCTCAGCGAAGTTAAGTCCTAAAGTCAATCATTTTTTTTTATTTTTTTTTTTTTTTTATATTATGTCGTCTCATTGCCCCTATTGGTATTTTTTTAAGTATTTTCGATTTACTTACTTGATCATAAGTATAAATAGTTAATAATTAATTATACGAGTTACTAACTAATTATACGAGATTTTACGACAGATAATCATAATATTCAGTGTCTCAGAACAAAAAAGATAGCCGATGACTGATGACCGAATACAGAAGGTAATTTGCCTTGGACTTGAATCGATTCTTTAAAGTACCTACTCGTATTGGGAAGCGGAGGTCTAATGCACATCAATTTACGCCTTTTGTCTGAGTGTGTGTTCCATTCACGGCCCTAAAGTCATACAACAATGATAATTTACAAGACAATCCAACTGCACATATTTCAACATTTCCCTCGAACGGCTATCGAATTAAATAGAGAATTTAATTAAAGAGCATTCTAAATTAAAATAATTTCAAATCTAGAACTGTTATGTTACGTACGAATGAACAACCGATACCCCGTGAAACATATTTCATGCACTCTAGTCGCATCCAACCCTATTGGACCACCATTTTATATTCAGATACAATTATTCTGGGGCTGAATCCAATATGTTCCGCAGACATAGATTGCACAGTCGTGTTTCAAATAGACCGTATGTAACGATAGACAGAACACAGATGCCTGGATGAAGTCTGTTTTGTTTAACTTAAAGTTGTTTCGGCTACCGTCATGCAAATGTTTATTATGTATATTAGACAAAAAAATTATATATAGGAAATTATTAATAATATAATAATATTCACGTAAATAAAAACTTACATCTGTGAAGTGATCACTTTATTGAACTATTAAACTGTAATATCGCAATAATATTTCAATTATTTTTTTTATTATTTTAATTTTATTAGCCAAACACCTAAATAAATAAATTAGTGTCTCGAATGAATTATAATATAAATTTAGCGAATTAAACTTAAATGTTTAAAATATTAAACTTTTTTCACTATTATATAATGAAAATCTAATTAGGCCAATTTCATTCCACGCTTGACTGCATCTAAATCTGCATGTCTCTTCAAAATTGCAACGAGTTAAAGAATCTATTATACGGAATGAATGCCACTGGAAATTTAAAAAAATCCATTCTTTTAGATTTCCTCTTTCGCTTGCATTGAGGAAAGTAATTTTGCACAGAATATAAATCCCCTTTGCCATATTTCTTAGTATTCCAATATCTCTCTTAATACAAATGAAATGTTGTACAATTATTATCTGCAACGATACGAGTATTCGAAGATTCCGGAGCTGCAGATTATTGTTTCTTGCAGTTCGCGGACTTCGTTTGCCCTTTGACAGCCTTTAATTAAAGACGAAAATATATTTATAGAATAATCCCGGATGATTCCTGGATGACTCAAGTTTTGGTTATACAGACTATTATTAGATATGACTAGTTGTGATAGTAAAGAGAGGAAGCTAATTTAATATCGCAAGTATCTTCTTCTTTCTATTCTTGTACTGTATTCAATAAGACTCATATTTATCAGTGTGGGTATAATACTCGTATTACTCTATTTTCCGTAAATTTTTAATTCCGGATTTTTCCATTATATTCGTAACATTACCTAGATTATTTATTCGCTAATGCATCGAGCAGTTCGGAATTATCTAGAATTTATAAATTTAAAAATAAAGAATAGATTTTTTAAATAAAAAACAGTTAAGAGCCGAAGGTGAAATTAAAAATAATAAATAGTCGATAATTAATCAGAATTGAAGCGCAGGATCAACCCACGCTGCTAGAGAGTTCCGAGCTTCATTTTACCATGCAAAATTTATATCGTAATTTCACCCGTCTGGCACAGGTTGTTTTATTTCACCTCTGCTTTACTAAAATAAACTACAAAAACTAAATCCACTAAGAAACAGTGAAGACGTTCTCAACACAAAACAGATTCTTTATCCGTGCACCGGGGCTGCCAATATTCGGATATCTATATATGTAACTTTTTATTTTGTCCGATCATTCAATCTGAGGCGCATTTTCGGGGCTGTAGTAGAAAACGGAAGCTGGTGGACGCGATATAACCACGAGCTGTACCACTTATATAATGAGACCAACATCATTAAGATAATTCAAATTGGGCACCTGCAATGAGCAGGACATGTTATAAGAATGGACGAGACCTAAGTACCAAAACGCCTATTGATGAGACAGCCTGATGGCCGTAGAAGTAGAGGCAGGCCGAAGCTTCGATGGTTGAATGGCGTTGAACAAGACCTGATGAACATGGGTGTAAGAATTTGGAAAGAGAAAGCCAGAAATAGATCGGTCTGCAAGGAGTTACTGGACCAGGCTAAGGCCCACCTGCGGCTGTAACGCCTTAGATGATGATGATATCTTTCATTACTAAAGTCAACTTTAAAACTCAATTAGACCGTACGATGATTACTCCAACTCATTTTGCATTAGCACCTTATAAATATTATTGAAAATAAGTTAAAAAAATACTTATAGAAACTTTGCCTGTCTGTCATGTGCTGTCTGGACTCTAGAGCATTAAAAAATTTTTTATGACTTTGTTAACTTACTCCTTTCGTGACATACCACTACAAATGGACTTTGGTAAGAACTAGCCCTTGTTATCTTTAGTTGCTAAATCAAATACACTTCTTGACTCCTTTTTGCACAGCTTTAATGCAAGGAAATATTTAATAAATATTATATTAAGTTAACCATATCGAAATCGTGTAATTTGCGAAGTAAATTCTGAGTGCGTTAACAGAAGAGTAACAAACACGAACACTCAGTAACCGAAAATTTTTTTTCTTGTATTTGACAACCCTATTTGCACCTGAAAAAACCTAATAAACAAGCTCTCTTAAATATTATGCTTGGAGAAAAGTAAAGAAAATATATGCAAAATGTTTCAGAAAGGTAATGATTATAGTAAACTGGAACGTTGTTGTACAGTCTTATTAACTGAAGAAGCCGGTTTTTCGACAGTTGGTAGGACGTAACATCACGCCTGTAGACCCCGAAGTGGTAGGCAGAAGAGTAGTATATTCACACGTTTTACTAATTGAGTTTAAGTCTCATCATGGTGCAGGTAGTAAACCTATTCTTATACATACCTACAGATTTAGAGTTTGAGGTATTACTAGAAATTTCTACTCGCAAATCCAGGACTTCTCGATCAGCAGTCGCGTTTATAATCACTCGACTAACGACGCAGTTTACAGCTGTTGGTATACCCTCTGGACAAAACACCCTCCAGACCAAAACGCAGAGCCCCTTACAGAAACCCTTAACGAAGATACTCTTACAGAAAAATTTCAATATATAAGTTTGTGTTATCCGATCATACTTACTTTACCCAGGAGGCATTTCTATGAATATTTTAGAGAAGAAAATTCAATACTGGCATATTATTAAAGCAATTACCCAAAGTACCAACTCGTAAATAAATAATAAGGATTAAAAATATAAATAAATATTTATAAACAGCTCTATGTATTTAATAAAATTACATGAAATTCATTCGGCTCTACCACTTCAGTACGATGAAATTCATAAAGGTAAGTTCACCAAAAGTAGTTCGTTTTTGATTGAAATAGTTTTCTTTGAGTGCCCCCAAGTAGAATTTAATTTACTAAAATTAATATTTAATATTTCTTCAATCGAATAAAAGTCGTCTGAACAATTTTAAATAAAATCACTTCATATTGATTTATATATATTTTTACTTTCATCATCATCATCAGCCTATTCCCGACCACTGCTGGACATAAGCCTCTCCAATAGCACGTCACTGAGCTCAATCTTCAGCTATTCGCATCCAACTATTGTCAGCCACTTTGCGTATATTGTCACTCCACCTAGTTGGTAGGCGTCCTTTTAACTCTCATTGACTCTATTTTCGTTTGCCATTGCGCTTTGGTTTTCGTTGGAATGGAAAATTCTGTTTATTTAAAAATACCCCATGAATTGTAATTTGATGACAACAGTCATATAAATTTTATCATTATAGTGATATTTTCTTTAGTCGGATTAAATAGAGTGCCTGCCGCGATGGTCAGATGCAGATCGTCTGATTTCACACCTAAGAAATAATTCTTTCTTCCCATCAAATAATCTCAATATAGAACTCTAAAGTCCGTACATTTTCTCAAGACGTTTACATTCTACGCTAAATCAAGTAACATTTAATCACTGACATAAACAAAATGATTAAAAACTATTTTATTAGTTACTAATACCGGCGGGCGGCCAGCGATCAGCCATTTAACCGGGTCTCACTGGACCCTGCGCCAATATACCACGCCCCAGAAACAGCAATGGTGACTTTAAAATCCACCGGATCCGGGTCACGCAGACAGAAGTGTCAAAAAGGAGATTGGGAAGGTGGGATATCCTGGCTCTCAGGCGCACAACCGGAACACGACCACAAGTCGTTTGGCGGTAGACTTCGGCCTGAGGGTAGCGCCAGCCACGTAGGTCCCTTAAGGATATAAGGACCTTATCACCGAGCGAGCGCTGGGTTTAATCGCCTCTTCCGACACCCTTGTACTCCAGCATGGGATCAGAGTATGTATTCTTTCTCCGCCCTGACACGGATGCTTATTCCGCACAATTTCGGAAACAGCTGAAATTATTTCGACGCGACTTTTACTGGCGGATATCTGGTCCTATGAGTAAACTTGGGCATTTCGTAAAAGGTTTTAGGGTTCCGTATAAAAACTAAAACCCATAGATTGCAATTAACCCACGCGAACGATTACGCTGGCACGACTACGCGAAATATAATACGATTGCATTAAAGGCAACTGGATTAGGTATTACAGAAAAAATCTCATTATGTCGGCGAGACTTTTCAAACGGTCATAATCCTACTGTTTTTGTGAAGAATGGTTCATATCGTGGTTTAAAATGCAAAATAGTTACTTAGCCATCTCTCTTTGGGATCACGGTAGAATGTGTTTTGAATTTCAAATCGCGATAGTCATTTTCGACCTGTGCGCAAAAGCAGTGATCTACTTATTTTTAATTTATATACTATCCTTTCTGTTCTCTGTACAAGAACAAACTGTTTATCTTAAGCTTATTGGAGATATGTATCTACAAGTTTCAGTAACAGTATCGTGTTATTACAATGTTGTAATATTAACGCCTCATTTAATACAAAATTATATCATCATTTATCTTTAGCTTCAATACTCTGAAGTGTGGAAACCTATATAGAAAGTCAATGAACTGTTAATATTTGCATGAACGCCCTTTTGGGGGAGGCCTGTGTCCAGCAGTGGAATAAGATAGGCTGATGATGACGATGATGACCCAGCTAAAAAGGTAATTGAGAAATAGTTTAAAATACTTATTTAATCAAAGAAGTCATCAATCTAAAATATTTTACGAAAAAAAAAAAACGAAACGATTCATAGTATTTATAATAAATCTTGTACACAATATGAATAAACACATCAAATTCCTACACGTTTGAAGATCTTGGACGAAAATTTGTATAGGTTCGCATTCACCGTGACATGTTTATCCATCTGGATAATCAAAATACCCTTTGTCTAGCCCACTCACTTTTAGAACAGGATACGACTCTCTCAATATACCTACTATTCCAGGTAGAAAACTGTGATCCTGAATTGACTATCACCGTGAAACTATCAGCTCAGACCGTTTTAATCACGGATGAATGAATTCATTGCTACTGAACACTACGCTTCCGTCATTAGCATTGTAATTAAAAATATCCTAATGTGAAAATAGAAAAAGTAGTGTCAAAAGGTATGAGAATAATACGGAGGTTGGGTTCTAATTATATTCTTTTCTAAGTTGAAATCATCATTGATATTATCAAAAAAAGTTTACCAATCACTTTAAAACTATTTAAAGTTACGTAACTTCACGCCTGCAATCCCCGAAGAGGTAGGCAGAGGAATGCAAAACACTCCCACGTTTCACCAGTTACATTTACGTCCCACTGTGGAATAGGTGGTGAGCCTATTGCCATACATTTAAAGTTGCTTCAAAATAGTGCACCTATAATTTAAACAGTCAGTACTTTGGTGTTATATGTAGTAAATATTTAACATTAAAAATATACACGACATTTCATCGGAACACTTTAAACGAGACCGCTATGTAAATTCCAACAATCGTACAGTGATATAACAAACGCAATGAAAACCTTTAATTACTTAACAAAAGTGATATTGAACTGGGAACAACAGTATCGAGAATAATTCGTATGTATTTTTATTTCGACACAATCCAATCGCAGTTGGACTGTAGTTTTCATTACATATAATGTAAACAATGTACCGGTCCAGTTATTTATTGCAATTCCTCAACAATCATTCGGCCCTATAAAAGTGTTTACACACAAATACGGCACCAGCTGGTAAATATTTGTTCGTGCGGAGTACACGTATGTACGCATCGCGGTGGTACGGCGCAAAGTGCTCAAAGCGGATAGAACAGCAGTTTTTTTTTTAAACCGTTTTGTTCCTTCGCTTGGGTCGGGTCTCGTTTCGTGGTAAATAAATAGGATCTCGACCAAATATCTTTTGAACGTCGCTTTAATAATAATGAGGTATTTATGTGGATGTTAACGTTGTTAACATGTTTCTTAATTAACTATGTCGATGTTAAAATTATTTAATGTTCAACATTTTAGATATGTTTAACATTTATGTACTCGTTTATCAAAGTATATAATATAATTGAGATCACAGGCAAATAATAGCTTGAAATGACGTATGATGTTATGTTATAATGAAGGTAGGGTAAATTTAAATTGTAGGTTTCAGTAACCGCAGTTGATCCATGGCACCATATAAAATGACTCGAGCCGCACGGTCATTCAGCATTATGATGGTATTTATCATTCCACTGGACGATATGGGACTCCTATTACAACGAGATGGGCTAAAGCCGTGGCCTCCCATGCTTGCCGAATAATTCATTTGATTATTTAATCATTTGATTATTTAATCAATTGAGTATTTGTGGCAAAATGTGTGTCCATGACCAAGTTTATTAGCGAGATGCGTAAGTAATAAAAAAACTGTTTCTTAAAAATGTATACTGCAATTACAGCAGCGAAAGCAGCGAAAGCAGTGATAGCCTAGTGGTTAAGAATTCAGCCTCACACTGCGGAGGTCCTGGGTTCAGATCCCATGGATCTGAACCCAGGACCTTTGTAAGAACGTATTTTTGTAAAGAGGTGCGCGCCATGGCGCGCACCTCTTTACAAAAGTACGTTTTAAATTTAAATATCACTTGCTAACGGTGAAGGAAAACATCGTGA
>DWDT01002712.1:0-13322 GCA_018245595.1 Microceris scylla | reverse complement strand
TATTTCTATTTATATCTGTGTATACATGACTTTGAATTCCCGTTGATATAAGCTACAAAACTCTCCAATGTGATCACACTGTGTCCAGTGTTCAATGTCTGTGGTACTTGAAGTAGACATACATATATTATGTCACCGAACATTCCTTTGTATGTCATCAATGTTTAATAAATTGTCCATATTTATGTAATAAGCTTTTTTGGAAGATGTATTTACTATGTAGATGTCTGTAGTTCTCATCTGGTAGCGAAAAAACATTCGTCCATATCGTAGTCACTAGGTTAGTCGTTAGTGATTTTATTTTTCTCTTTAGGTAATACCATGTAGTACTTAAAAAGTACTTAAACCCATGTGCATTATATATATTTAAAAAAATACTTACGTATGTATAAAATATATTAAATATTCACCTGTATGCATTATAGTAAAAAAGCAATATTCAATGGCCTTATAGAGAATGTAAGGAACACTATTGTTTGGATTGTTTTATTATTTATGTCTTTTATTATTATAACATGAAAGCATTTTAAAATAGCAATTTCTGATTAGACGAGCGCATCACGCGATGACGTCATTTCCTTCGAGACAGTTTCAAATTTGCAGCATTTATTATGAAAAAGGAGTCGATAAATAATCGTATCCAATTTGTTTTAAAAACAAGAAACCCCAAGTATTATTTTAATATCGTTTACAATCATTATTAATATAATATATTGTGTGTCTATATACTTAATTTTTTAAATTTGGCTAGTTGTACTCGACAATTGTCTTTATTGTCTATTTCTTACGTACTTATAACAAATAATACACGGGACTCTATCTTATAAAGTACTATAATAATCTGAAAATAATGTATATAAAAATGCAAAAATACATATAAGCAAATTAGTGCTCTTATTCAATCTTGCCTTCTTGTCTGTCGTGTCTTGTGCATTGCCACTATTTATTTTAATAAAAAATTATAATACACGTCAGCAGATGTTAAAATTTCAAATTAAAAAAAATCCGAATGCGTAATTTAAGTAGCAAAATTTCTGAATTGTTGATTGTTGCAGTATTGAATTGTAAGAAAAATGTTATTTTATATATTAAACTATATGGCATATTTAAAAACACCTGTCGAGTAATTATTGGCAGTTAATAATAAAATTAAAATAAAGTCAAATATTAGGCATTAATGTGATTCTTTTCAAACATATCTGACCTTGCCACAGGAAATCTTGCCTCGTGTTGGACCACAATGATAAAGAAATATAATTAAGTATTTCCAGCACAATTTATTTATTTTTTTACATACGAGAAATATAAAAAAAATGGTATCCGGATACCAATAAAACATTAAAGCAGTTTACAGGTTGTCTATGCCTGCACATTGTCTATGTCTTGTACAATATTTTTTATGCATTTTGTCTTATATATAAACTTACAGTATTTTTACGAGAAAAAGTTGTACACTAACTTGAAAGATTTGAATATGAAACCCCAGAAAATACTTTGCTAAACTTATATATACTATGATCATTGTATATGTGTATTAAGAGTAACTTAATTGTGGATTTTAACTGTACTGAAGCTTACGTTAGGTGAGTTGGGTTGTAAGTGAAATGCCTGTATACCATTGTAATAGATTATTTCATTTATATATGTGATTACGATGATTATGATGTTCTCTTTACTGCTTAAATGTCACATACGGTACAAATTTATATTTAAATGCAATATCAATGCAATATGTCGTGTAAAGCTATACAATACGTTGTTATAAATTTCAATATGTATAATTGTTCTGTATATTTTTCTGCTTATGTTAATTTCAATTTTATTTTTTGACATTTAAGCAGTTAAGCCGGCAGTAGTTTGGAGATTCCTATTACTTGAAAATGATT
The DNA here is from genome assembly GCA_018245595.1 of Microceris scylla. Lineage (NCBI taxonomy): Eukaryota > Metazoa > Arthropoda > Insecta > Lepidoptera > Hesperiidae > Microceris > Microceris scylla. The sequence continues at coordinate 11,436 of DWDT01002712.1, read as the reverse complement.
ATAAATAAATCTGTTGTTAAAATATTTATTCTTTCATTTGCCGCTTTACGAGTACCTACAATATGCATAATGATTACTGATGTAACATTTTTAAACATACAATGTCTCTACTACAGAAATAATGCTATGTATATTGTAGCGGGAAGTCATCATTTTGTTTTACTTGCTATGGAAAAAATATATTGAGTTCAGTCACTCCAGAATTTACTCTCCCAATTTCTTAAAAAGTCTTAATGAAAGTAAACTCAAATATATTCATATAGTATACCATTATCCCAGTCTGGCTGTCAAGAAATAGTTTCATATCTTTTCTTATATTGGCCTTGGCCACTCAGCCACCACCCAACGGTCTAGGTCAATGCTCCACTCAGCCGGCAGATTTGTGTTGGCATCGCCCAATGTACGGTAAAGTGTTTGCACTAGTCCTGAAAAATCAATTGTATGATTAAACCTGAACTGTTTCTTTGATTTACAAAATTAGTAACAAACGCACAGCTCCTTTGTTTATTTACCTATACAAAAATCCAATACTCGTTTTCACTATTAAACCAAAAAACATATATTCAAAGTGGATTTTTTAGTGTGGTCAGTATAGCAAATGAAAATTTTGAATCGCAACGTTTATACATAATAATAGTAGGTACCTAACTACATGTGCTAATGTTTTAATTTAATTTCCCTATCGTTATAACACCATAAACATTTCGCAAAAGACTTGCAAATAATAGAAACTTGATGGCTTCATACAATCCAGTTAAATCATAAATACTAAATTGACACTAACAGAAAATTCACTGCACTATGTAATGTTAGAAAAGGGAAAGGTATTAGGTACTTTTATTTGTTAGTAAACATCAGAAATATTTTAATGTTCGCACAATCATAAATAAGTAATAAATTAAAAAAAATGTTGTAATTAATATTTAGTAATGGAAATGGAGTGGTGTATGTTATCCACATGCTTTAATACATCACATGCAAGTGTGAAACGTATTTCATCATGCAATGAATACCAGGCTCTAACGGCAACTAAAATGGTCCAGCGTCCACATTTATTTTGCAGCGGCATATTCTTTTGTGATTACGGAGTACATTTTGTATAGTAACCAGTCTAGTTTAATACTCAATGTTCGTCATCTTAACTACTTATTCTAGTCTTGTTATTACATTTTTTTCATTCCGTTCAGACACCATAGCATCGTAACATTGTTGTCCGATTCGTGCATCCACTTTTAATAATAATAATTTATGCCACGTGACAGTTAACAAGCTTCGTTTTCAAACCTGTATTCCGGATATAAGTTATAAATAAGAGATGTTGTGTGCGTGCATTAGATTAGATGGCCGCTTTGGTATTTACTACGCAATGTATAGTGGACACTGGCCAGATTACACGGTACTATGACAATGACGACATCAGTTTCCGAGTAGTGTTCGCTGTTCACATGTTCAGTGTTCGCCGGACCGCTACGGAATCTTGACGCGTCGCGGCATCACTCTTACTGCGGCCGATCAATAAGACGCGGTGCTACCTCTAACAAAACACGGTCGCAACAAAACAATACCTAAACCTTGCAATTGAAGGGATCTGAAAGAGTTTTTTTTATGCTCAAATTTATAAGAACTCTCAGCACCATGAAACCGCCGACTAATGTAAGTAATATTTTCTCATCCTCTACCACCAATATTTTTATAATAGCAGTAATTTTATATTGATTAATTTCGTGCTTACTATTATTCTTTTTCTATAATATCTATATGAGACACAGGAAAACATTGGGACTTTCATAGAAAATACGCAATGGTATTTACCGTTATGTAGGAAGTAATAAGAACTTTTCACAATTTTTGTCATTCTGCGGTTATGTAAAAAATTGTGATGTTAAAGCATTGGAATGATTGTTGTCAAATATATAACTGCCATTTAAAATGAAAATAAGTACACATAAATTATGGGGGAACGATATACTCATTACATTTCATTGACTGATTTGCTAATATGTAATTATCTAAAAGTTATATTTTCCCAAAAAGTTAATAGCTTAGAAGTCCGTGAGTACTTATTAAATTTTTTTCTTCTTTCTATAGATTAAAACGTTTTAAAGAAACGAATCCAAATTCATATGTTGAATTAAATCGTGTAACAATGCTTATAATAATTTACTAATAATTATAATTGATGACTGTTTTCTTTTCCATAAAGTTATGCGACTATTAAATATATCTAACATCCATGTAGTAACTTGCCTTAGCAGATTGATGAATTAACAAAAATACAGGTCATTTTAAAATTCTTATACATAACGAATTTTAAGTTGGCATAAGTGTTGCCCTAATAAACGAACAAATTATTAAAATATATGCTCGAACTTTAATTCTAAAGCGCTTTTCGCAAAATAGGCTATTGACAGTAATAAGCCATCAATATTTTTTCGCCATGAACCGCAAGCATTGTTTTAGAACGCATATCTATCTGAACTGATGAGAGTTCAAATAATACTGTAATACATGTATTTCTTAAGGACGATCATTGTATGGTTTGACCTTATCATGATAGTGAAGCCATTTTCTTATGTACAATACGCATTGTTTATTGAATGGTCTTGTTTAATGTATAGGTCCATGTCTGCTAACAATAAATTTTATTCAGGTGTTTGTACCTTTCTCAACTAAAGTACACGCATTTCCAATTCACATAAATGAAACGTATTTTTGCTATTATCTAACAAATATACATCTGTAAACAAAATAGAAGCTAGAACTACCATTACAAATCGAAATTTTAAAGAAGTCGTTTGTGTAAATCTAAAATTGTGAAAGTAAAAAATAAGAGCTGTCTACTGAAGACATGCGTCTGGGCTAGAAGCATTCGTTTTTAATATTTTTATCCAGTTATTCTGTTGTCGGTGTTTGTGTGCGACAATCTCAGACACAGTCGAGCCAAATTGCACGCGGCTTACAGTGATGTGTAAAAACGGGCTTGAGCTGTTCATTATTAATAAAGGTATAACGTAACATCAAGCCTATATCTATGCGAAAATATAGAAATATATATAGAAATATATATAGGAGTGTAGCACACTCCCACGTTTCACCAATTACGTTTATGTCACATTTTGAAATATTATATGGACGTAAACGTATCGAAACAAAAATATCAATGCGAAAAAATACAAACAAAAAATCAATGTCAATCGACTCGGTTTTTTATGTGAAAACCATTTTAATATGTCGGTAAAAAGAAACTTACATAGTTGAAATTGGTAAAGTTCCTTTTTAACTGTGGCTAAAGGGAAATTTTGAAAACTCTTTTAGTGACAATAAGGTTTTACGTATCCATCATCATAACAATTATAATAAGAGCGTGATCCGTTTTAGAGAGTTAAATTATTAATAGTCAGTAAATACGTATATGCCAAGCAATAATTTGCTTTTTTTGCTATGGCGTAGTTCCCCATTGATTTTTCGAGGAAAAATGACAAGGGACAACATTCATCATGTAAACTATTTTAATTATTTACTTTTGTATTTACCCGTTTACGTTTCGATCAGATGAGGAAAAACCAAAGATGCTCAACTAATGTTTTGAACTTAGTCGCTGTTAAATACGCTTATTTTTATAAGATACTAGGTGGCCTGCTCCGTCTACGCACGGGTGGTGTATCTAATGAAAATAATGAACCTGTTATCTCCCGCTTAGAAATAAAATTACAATTAAAATACAAAAAATTAATCAAACTGAGATACGAATTGAAAAAAATTTGATGGAAACGAAATGAGGGCAGTAGAATAGTCGACAGGAATTTTTCCATTGCCAGTGTCAAATGATGCCGTTAAGAAATCTTCCGTAGATATATTATTTTGTAACGCCATCACTCAGTTATATATGGGGATTAAAACTATGGAAATGAAAATTATCTTTGTATACAAACCTTGTCCTGATAATAAGAAACACAACAAAAAAGAATTATTTTATTTGATGCAGTCGTTCTGAAGTTATACGCGTACGTAATACATTTCTGCGATTTTTTTTTTTTATATAGAGTAATAGAATAACTATATAAAGAAGTAATCCATAGACTGGCAATATTTTACTTAAATTATATGATAAACTTAAATTTTTTATTTTTTACTTACCTATATACGAAGCTGCACAGATGTGAAAACTACAACCAAACTCAATTGTTATAAAATCAGTATTATACAAAAAGAAGCATTACAGTTGTACGAATACCTGCAGCAAATTTTGTATTTCTATTAATTTCTTTCAATTTGCCTATAATTTTAAATTGCGCACAAGTAATTCTACCAACATAGAAAGTCAATGCAATTGAACAATTTCGAGATCGCAAGCGTACCTACTCCTAAATTGGCCGGATGTAATTTTGTTTCTGGAGAAATAAAAAAGGACTTTCTTTTCTCTTTCGCGAAACCGGTTCAAACGAGATGAGTTTTGGGAATGCAAGGTCAATGTTATCTTAGCTAGCGATTCAGAAAATTGGTTTATAACACGCCTTACATTTTGGCAGATAAATAATTATTGATACTTTCTACTATATTAGTAAAAGCGTAATCATATTTTCGAATGTGGGTATTACAAAAGTAAAAAGATAAGTATAATTATTTCACGTCCTTCAAGATGAAATCTGACAGTGAATTTTTATTTAGGTTCATAATAACACGTTCTGTGTGAAAAAAATGAACTAATCAAACTATATACATAGGTACGTCTGTAATTGCGTAAGGTTTTGAATTATTGTAATACGACCTTTTTAACTGTTAAAAGAGCTAAAATTACCTGTTTTGAACAATTTTTTATTAGTAATTACGAAGGAGCGCAGATTCATATGTCCTAAAAAAATTGTAGACATGGCAACAATTTACTTTAATAATAAGACAATACCTTAAGAAATATTAAGTACGTATATAATTATATTTTACGGCCGATAAGAAGTCTGACCTAGATAAAGTGTCAATGAAAGTGTACCTGCGTGAAATGTCAACGAAAATCCGTGTTAACGAACTTTAACTTATCTCATATTTTCATAAGACGTTCATTTAAATTTCAGATATTCCTTGTTATATAATGTTCTTAATATTTGTAAATAATAAAACAGAGCATTTAATTTTTTTACTGCTCTAATTTTTATGTATTTTACAATAGTTTTAAAGTGTTAAGGACATATATCTAGGTGTAATTTTATTGGGGTATTTTATTATACCCCAAATTGACTGTACACGAGCTTTACGATTTTGACATAAATTTTATAATGCTTAAATTCTCGAGGCTAATATTCCAAATGTTTTGAAATTTGAATTCCAGAAATAATATTCCAGATATCTTGAGAACCACCAAGAACAAAGATATATATTATCGTAATCTGACGTTTAAAAGGCTTAAGGTTACGTAACAGTGCGAAATAAAGTATTGATGACTGAGCAGCAAGAGACATAATATTTAATTTATTTTCTCAGACTGTCCTCCTTCACGATGTGGACATCCCGACTAAGAAAGCGACATTCGGCATGGGGTGCTTCTGGTCCAACGACTCCCTGTTCGGCGCTACCCTGGGTGTCATTCGTACGCGTGTTGGCTATTCTGGCGGCACCACAAAAAACCCACACTACAGAAGCATGTAAGTAAGAAATAGTGTACTACAATTCTCAGCCTACCTCTTCGAAGCTTACAAGAGAATATTACAAATAAATTACGACTTAATATTAGAAAATAACTGTTATAATAAATAATAATACAACAATTAATACATATTACTTAATTTACATATTAATATTTAAAAACATGTAAACACTACATTTTTTCACAATTTACTAAATAGTTTTACTGATCTTAAATTTAGTAGAAAAACATAATATAACTTATTTTTAATAAAAATAACGCTCATAACTTCATGTTAATAAAAATAACATAGTAAAGTTGCCATCCCCAAAAGTTATCAATAACACGCAGTGTTGTTGAAATAAAGCGAATTTATAACTTATTCGGATTCGTAATATCGTTTGTTGACGTATATGACGATTATCATGCTTGTACGATACTTATTATAACTCCTAATATAATTTATCAAATGCTTCTTCTTATCTACACGTGTCTGTATAGATATTTCAAATGTCATCAATCACTTGCAAAAAAAATGCCTGCATCACTTACGCTTCAATTTTCTAACGCCAGTTGCTAAATGTTGTGCAATCAAAGCATAACAATTATCTTTATAATAGATGATATTGTATATTTTTCTATCACTCCGTTCACACACATCGTTAAAGGAACCTAACTTAATAAACAATGCCTTAAAATGTCGTGTCATTATGTTAATAAATTATTAATTAATAAACGCCTTTGTTTTGTGATGAGTACCTATTGTTTCTTATCATTTCATATCAATTTTAGTTAGTTCCATCAGTATATACAGATCAATGTACAGTACTGTACAGTTGATCGATTACCTCCCATAGAGCCCCGTTAGGCTTGTCTGCCGTCATATGTTGGTTATTAGCATTACAAAGCATTGTTTGAATAATTACATCTGCAAAAGAAGATCATGACATATATTTTTTAATAGTAATAGACTCACGTTTGACTCCAATCTCACATGATGATAAGTGAGATATAGCCTAAGATGTAGCATGCTCATCTATATAAAGTGCCTATTCACTATTGTCTTAAATAATTCCAACTATACAGATTTTGCATGGGGCACGTGTATCTATAACCAATTTATTATTAATACATAAGGTAGCACGATCTATAATTACATTTACTTGCGCCCCCATTATAACAATATATATTTTTTTTAATGGCGGGTTCCTGAAAAGAGCGGGAAAGTATTTTATTAAGATCTGTGGTCTACACGACTTCATATAAAATTTATGTACTTTTATAATACAAAGGCGCACAATAACATATTAAATAACACAATAACCTGTGTTAGAACATTATAAATTTAAATTCGGAAAATGCATCTTTAATACCTGTATTCCTTACCCTGTGTGTTAATAAATTATCACCAATTATTATCAACATCGACTGTTTTAAGTTACACTGTTAGTGGTTAAGGCCATAGTTTGCCACGCGGGCGAAATGCATGTTAAAAAACTTCACATGCCTCAAGAAATATTTATTTCCTTAAATTTTGTTATTATGCAAATATTATTATATAAAAAGCTATGTTTTCTATGCAAACATTATTATATAAAAAGCTATGTTTCGTAGGCATCACTTTCATAAATTGTGATTAGTTCCAACTGTTCAGTTACAATTTTCTGATGACGTAGCCAATCGTACGTTTACGTGGAACTCGTTACCGCTGACGTCTATAGTAAGCCGTTTACCCGAGTCTTCTTTATTGAATTCACCTGTAAATAACAGCATTACGCAACCTACCACCGGTTCCAGTGTTCCACACAAATCCTCGAGCCACGTGTAACAGTCTCTTTATCATTTAACTACATGTGTTATGTATATGATTACCATTGCATTTAATTAACATGAATTTGCAATATTAGGCTTATCTAAGCAAATCAAATCCAAGTAATATTCATTGTTTGTAGCAGTTTTAATACGCCATTATCCATGAATGCCTGCGTCTTAACCGCACAATTATTGTTTACTATAAATAAATCGCGTTTATCCTTGTTAAGTATGTCTGATATCGCTGATATAACTCATAATTATATGTATATTACTATCAAAACATTATCGTAATACATTGTATGTTATGTTATAATATATATTAGCATTACAGTTCAAACGTAGGTGTACTACTCTTTTGCCTATCCCCTCGAGGAAACAAAAGCGTTAGTTTATGTATTATGTATATTAAATCGTATTAAATGCTAACACGTTTTTTCTACTCATCAATGCCATTCGAACGATTAGATTCGCTGGTTTATTGATACCAGATATAAAATACAACGAGCATAGATAAAAGTTAAGCCCCAGCCGCTGAATTTACACGTGCTATAAACGAAAAGAGGAAATCTATAATAGAATACCGTATCATATTTAGTTTTTCCGTATTAGCGGAAGCCAAGGTTGTCTACGCATGAAGGTCGAGGCTAGCTCACGCATCTTTCAGCGCACGTACGGCTGCGTAGCTCCAAACTATTTATAAATAATATCGCGAACACAAGTGTAGCAGTGGTGGAAATAAACATTTCATAACACTATGTAATATAATCTTTACTATACAAATAACCGTATGGTACGAAATGTTATTCGACCTTCAGGTCAAGCAGATAGCTTCGAAGGTTCCAAAATTGAGTTTTAGCGCCACTTGTACTTGTACAGATAAGATTTTTATTGTTCACTATTTATTTTTAGGGATAGTTTTAACATTTAACTGGTACATTAATACTGTCATTATAGAACTAACTTAGTGACACTGGCTGTTAAGAACTCCGAATATATTGATGATTATAACCAGGGAATAATATTTTTTTATGAATATCCACAGAGGAGACCATACGGAGGTGATAGAGTTGGACTACGACCCGAAGACTGTTACGTACGAAGACTTGCTTGATATGTTCTGGGCTAACCATGAATATGGACTGACTACTAAGCTAAAAAGACAGGTACACTTTTTGTTGTTAAATAAATATCGTTTCTCATTATTATCACCACCGTTTTCATTAACAAAAACTTCAGTTCCAGTTTAGATTATATAGAATTACATTTTAATCCATCCTGCCGTATCAGAGTGAAAGAGTAACAAACATACACACTTTCGCATTATTATTATAGTGATTAGATGAACGGCTTAACTCTACATGGTTCTCTACTTAATACGTAAAGTCATGATGCGCTATTATATTGTAATCCGATAAGAAATACAGATAACTCCCAACTTTATTGCACATTCTAGTGTTTTCTAATAATAAAATACACTGTTCAATGTGTTTTACTATTAGAAAACGTTTCTCAGCTGTATTCATTTTAAAAAAAGAGTTCTATTATAGTAACCTTTATTCATATTTAATATAATAAATCCCTGCCGCAATCTGCTCTTGTCCAAGTATCGAATTGATATACTCGCTGAAGCACAAACTGGTCACTGGTAGACTGCGGAACTTTTATAACTTGTAACCCCTTACATATTATAGTTACGAGCGTACTGAATAAATATATAAGAATATACAACAATTGAAAGTATATATCATCTGTTTTACAATATTGAATTACAAAAGTTACATGATTACATTATGAAACGTCCCAACTCACGTATATTTTTCCGCGATAGTCCAACTAGTTGGGATTTATCTGAGGTTCTTCTTAATAACAATCGACTCATTATAATTCCACTGTTGGAGTATTGGTCTCCTCTCATATTGAGAGGGTTAAGTCCATAGCAGCCACGCTGGCCTAGTGCGGGTTCTTCTTAACTAGTTGCAAAAGTTACGTGAATGGTCTATTAATTTAATCGTGTGTACAAATACTCGTTAAGTATACCTATAGTAATTTGTAATAGAGGCTATCAATTATTTTAAAAAAATATTTTTGTGTATATATGTTATTTTATTCAAAATATGTTAGATAAAGGTATTTAAATACTGAAAAATATTTACTCTGTTATTTAGAGTATATGTTCTGAAATGTGAAATGTACCTTTGTTATTGAAAACGCCTTTGCCTCACAATGTAGGGGAATAATTACTTGCCAAATAGTAAGACAGTACAATGACCTAAATATATGTATAAACATTGTAAGTATATTAGAAGTTGGATTTTTATTGTGTAGCTCTATTGTATGTTACTTAGTAACAAAAAGTAACGGACTAACAGAACTGCGCGCCAAAATGAGTTACCTTCAAATACCGCTATTGTGTTTCCTATAGTAATGCTTCTGAATTGAGCTATAGGACACTATACAGGTACATGTGCTATACAGTCCAGATGTATTAAAATCCTACTCTAATAGAAATTAGAAATTGTTAATATTTCGCATTTGATTTTTTACTGCTTTGCAGTAACGCTTAGTTTACATGTATAGTGTCGTTGATGGTCGTATTAATGGCTGGAAACAGAAAACAAGTCACTGAAATAATTGCAACTCCACGAAACTAGCACGAAAAACATATTAAACTTACAGACATTAAAAAGTCAACAACAACAAAACTTTCAAGGTTAGTGTACAGGAAGTCACGTGTAGAACGAATAAGACATGCTATTACAAAAAGATAATTTAAAAAGAGAAACATTAAAGATTTATCAAAGGTACTACTTTAACGATCGCACCCTTCCACTTGTTATATAAATAATAATTATATTTAATTAAATTTCAACGCAAACAATGACATGACAATTTACAATTAACTAAATGTGACATTGCTTTGATCTTCATTATAATGATGACCAATTAGCTCATAGATAAGTCTATAAAAAATATCAATAATTGCGCAAATAAAGTGTACAATGTAAAGTGATATTTGTATGAAAAATATCTATGGTTGTCAATTTAATTATCATCACACATAAAACATCACAAATATTTTTATTATATCATAACCCGACGTCTCTTACAGAGTGAGCAGAGAGCATCCGGTGTCAAATATCTCAACCCTTACAGATTTCATGTACCTACTCCGTGTACATATTTTATCATTCTTTAAACACACGCCGGTCTCGGTCCTTCTGACTGCCCTATCAGCCAGTATCTCTCACCTTTAATCAAGATTGTCGAATAATGCTCTCCCTCAACACCCGCACCCTCCATCATTCGTATCGTATTTTTTTTTCAACCCATTACAATTCCACTGTTGGAATACGGGTCTCCTCTTATATAGAGAAGGTTAAGGCCATAGTCTGCCACGCTGGCCAAGTGCCGGTTGGCAGAATCTGTTTTGTAATTTTTTATGTCTTGAAAAGTAAAAATGACTAAATATTACAGTAGGTTCTATTAAACTTTTGCGGTTGTTCTGGCCTGTGGCTGGTGCGGTAGTTTTTAAATTGTATCGCTGAGCTGAGGGTCGTTTGTTCGATTTCCATCCAAGGAGGTTATTTGTTGGTGTAAAAAAAGAATGTATATACATATATGTACATATAAAAATGTATATGTTTATATCAGCCGTCAGGTTACGATAACACAAGCTCCCTTCAAGATTACTGCGGGATTAAATAGCCGTGTGTAGAGATCTGACTTTCTAAGAAATTTATTGAGATATTTACTTATATTCTAGTATCAATCGCTGATACTGTACCATGACGAGGAGCAGCGGGAAGCCGCCGAGGCGTCCCACAAGCGGATGCAAGTGCAGTGCAACGGCCAACTGCGCACTGAGATAGCGCCAGCCGGGATCTTCTACCCCGCTGAAGAGTAAGTAACAAAATCCTAACTTTTTTATAATACTTACTTACTTACTGCGCTGGCTCAGCGACCCGAAGTGGATCTTGGCCTCCGACATCAAAGTACGCCATTCT